>CM069296.1:43062500-43337500 GCA_035609425.1 Epinephelus awoara | reverse complement strand
TTTGTCATCCAGCCTGAGTCACGTCTGCGCCACAGCTGATGCTCCTGTATCATCTCTTTCCACATTTCCTTCCCCACTTTCCTTTCTCCTTCATCCCCTACTTTACCTCCTCTCTCACTGCTATCCTTCCCTCCATTGTTCTCTGCTTCTCTTACCCCTCTTCCTTTTTTAATGGGGTTGCAGAGGGCAATTAATGTTTATAATATCACTATGATGTATTCTTATTGCTCATCTTCCTCCTCGTCCCTTATCTCTCATTCTCCCCCTCTCTCCTTTCATACTTCTTTCACCACTTATCTGAAAAACCTGGGATGATTAGAGAAAGACAGAGAAATACACTCTGTTTCTAGAACATATGAAGCAACCTGCTGCTGCTGATGGAAAAGAAATGACAGCCAGCACGTCCTGAAACGATCTCAAGTAGGATGATTGGAGATAAGTGTGTGTGTGTGTGTGTGCGCGCGCTGCCTTCTTGTTTTTAAGCGGCGTCCCACGCTTTTCATAACCAGTTTTCTGCCCCTGTAAAGGGACTCGGTAACTCCCCTGGCCTCCCACACACTCACACACACACGCACACTCACACACACACAGGCACACGGTGACGCACACAAACACACATAAGGAGTTCAGTTTGATGCACTGTGAAGGTTTGTTTTCCCTCGTTGTGCACAGGAACATGTCAGGTTAACACCTATACATCATGAACCATCAGACACTATTTAGATTCTCTGCAGTGACTTTTTAGACGTGGGTCACATCGAGGCTGTAGGCAGCTGTATCGAGCGAAATGTGCGTTTGGATTCATTCCACCAGCACTTCATGTGTTTTAAGTTCTACATTAAGCACTCCAACATCAGAATATCTTTAGCTATGTATTATAAAACATTCTTGTATTTACTGTAAACAAATGAGAACAAAACAACTAATACGTCGGTCTCTCCTCTTCAGTTTACATTGTGAGTCATCAGTTCAGCATTACTGTGAAACTGCTGTTTTTTAAGACACAAACCAGGAAGAAGTGAAAGCGTTCAGGGTTACTACTGAAAGCAGCTGGGATAAACAATGAAAGGCTGATGGAGAACAACTTTTGGCATCATTGGGTAAAAATCCCATAATAAACTTTGGTCGTATTGTGATTCAAGTGGTGTAGAAGACGTCTTCACCTCCTCTTAACTCTGTTTTCAGACTAGTCCGTGACTTTGGCCAGTCAGAGGTCATTTTGGAGAGAGGCCATTCCTGTTGGCTGTTTAAATCATTTTGTTAAATAGTTCATGAGTAAAAGTTGGTTGTCAATTGTTAATTGATATTCGTAAATTAAAACAAACATTTATGTCGTGATAAGAGACCTTATAGAGACTATTGTGCACAGCTATACATACAGGTGTGCCATGAGATTTTGGTTTGCCCTTTGGTGTGAGTTGGGCACAAAAAGATTGAAAGCCACTGATCTAAAAGAAAGTCTGACAATAAACAAAAGAAACACATTTAAATATCAGCAAAGTGTTTTAGAGATGGAGAGAAAATATTGCCACAAGTTTAGCCGTCTGCTAACCATATCTAAAGGCGTATAGCTCGGGCTATAAGTTCACGCTTATGTAGCTAACGTTAGCTATAGCCTTGCATCACAGTGTGCCCTCCGTCTCACTCCCCACGACTACAGACCACCTTGCTGAGAGGAGAGGCAGGCAGCAGCTCTGGAGGCACACACCCCCAGTCAGCGGCTGCAACAACTCCAATCCAGCCAGTGCAAACCCCAGCAGATGGGCAAACTTTCTGTTGCTGCCATTACATGGATTAGACCTGGCAGTGCTGCTGGCCACCTCACACTGGTGGGGGTTGCCCTGTCTGAATTCGAGCTGCTACAACTGACCCACTGCTGATGCCCACTGTCCTCATAGGGAAGCAGCCCACAGCGGTGGGGAGTGCGGTGGAGTGACTGTGGAGTGGCGAGCTAGCTAAATCCTTGTCTCTTTTGATAAAAACAAAGACAAAGTGCAGGGCTAAGTAAAGAGAGAGGAGAGCTGCAGGAGGAGGCTGTATTTTCTTATTCTGCCATCTCTGTTTGTTTTTTGCCTTTTCCAGATTTATGCCCACCCCAGCTTTAATGAAAATGCCCTTATGACTTTAGTGTAAATGTGTGCGTGCATGCTCATGGACAACCTGAATATGGGTGTGTATTTTGTGTCTTGTGTGTTAACTGCCCGCCCTGTATTATTATTGATCCGTCTGACCCACCTTTTGTATTGATGTGAGAAAACCTTGCTGTCAACCAGGTTTCCTCATTTCTCTCTCTCACACACACCTTTGAGAAATAAATAGCTTAGTAATAGTGTGAGTGGCAAACCACCACCAGCATTCAGTGAGCGTTGCGGAACATTTACACCGCACAGTCTTACGGCCTTGGCAGCTCAGACAGCTTTTATTTCTGCAACCTCAATGATCCATTCTTTTCTACACAATGTATTCTGAGCTTTGAGTTACGTATGTACTGTCTTTATTTGGAAAAAAAGTCTGAAGATCAGTGTACAAAAAGGGTGGGTTTTTTTTGTCATTGAGTCATTGCTGCATTTCCAGCGGCTTTTTAGCCACTAAGCATGAGTGGTTTTCAGCAGTCTGTCACTGTTTTACCACCTGGGATAGTGCCATGAAAAGCGGTTGTTTTGTTATTGAGACATTGCTGCATTTTCAGCCGAGATAATGCCCAACAAACGCGACTGATTTTCTTGTGAAATATTGCTGCATTTCTTTCCAGGAATTAGTGCCATGAAAAGTGGTTGTTTTTTTCGAGACATCATTGCCTTTCTTGCCAGGATATAGCGCCACAAAAAAGAGGTTGTTTTTTGATCGAGACATCGCTGTGTTTTCAGACAGGATTGTGCCAAAACCTAACCACATGTTAACCACAGCATCATTGGAACTTTTCTGAAATATTGCTACGAGTATTTCCACACGACATAGTGCCACAAAAAGCCATTGTTTCTTTTACCAAGACATTTCCAGTCGGGATAATACCCTAAAATCTGCCTTTTTTCTAGGATATAATTCCACGACAAGCAATTGTTTTTCTGTCCGAGACATTGTTGTGTTTCTTGCCAGGATATAGTGCCATGAAAAAGTGGTTGTATTTTTACAGAGACCTCGTTGTGTCTCCAGCTGGAATAGTGTCAACATAAAGCAACATGGCATTTCTAGGAGTGATTGTGCCACCAAAACTGGGTATTTTAAGCCAAAATATAATATTTTCATTACAATAACCAATAGTTTTTCGTCCCTAAACCTAACCACACATAAACCACAGCATCATTGGAACATACAGAAACATAAACTTTAATTTTTCTGCTGCATAGTAACATCCAAATGTATCTGTGGTTTGCAGAAATGTACAATGCCAATATTTACTCAAACGATTGTGTTGGAATGACTCATGGTGTCAGACAATTCAAAGTCCGAAGACAAACAGCAGCCACACGTACCACAGTGTGCACAGACTGAGGGGAATTTAGCTGTTTTTGGTGTGTGTGTGTGTGTGTGTGTGTGTGTGGGAGCTTAACCTAATGCAGCTTTGACGCCAAAATTAAGATAGATTCAACGCTGTGTATAAAGTACTTCTACTACTAATTTACACTTCACTTTAAAAGTGACAAGTACGTAGTTGTGAACCTTATTTGACTTGTGTTGTCACTGTGAGAGATAACCTGTAATTTGAACTTCGGTGCACAGTGACTGCACAATAATATTCTAAACAGATCAGCACTGCTGTGCAGATCCACCACAGCAGCTGGGGGTTAAATGCTGTGCTCAAAGGCACTTCAGTGGCTGAAAGACACAGTTGCCTCTGCTTCTGCTGCCTTTTGATGTAGACGGCTTTGGAAAATAAAAGCAAATTCTCAACAGTATTTGTGAAAACAGCTGGTCTCGTGTGGCAGTATGTGCTGGAACGTTTGTTGCACTGAGTTGACCCAGTTATTTTGATGTGTGTGAGGGTGTGTGTGTGTGTGTGTGTGTACGTGTTGACATGGAATGCAGATTCATCAGGTTTTCTCACGTCAACAGATTGCTCCTCTCTGACCTCACAGCTGGGAAACAATGTGTGAAATGAGTGTTGTGTGCACTTGGTTTTGTGCGTGTCTGTGTTTGTTAGGTGTGAGTGGTATTTCATTATATGGAAATGGGTCTTTGTGATCATCAGTTTTTGATTTGTGTGCATTTGTGTGTGTGTTTTGCACGTAAAGGGTCAAAGTTCACCTGCTCGTTATTTGTGCTTAATGTGTGAATGTACGTTATTTTTTTCTGTTTGTACATACATTGTAACACGTCTGCTTCCCCCACGGAGACAGTTGTCATGGTGAGAAGAGTCTCTGGGTAACAGACTTCACACTTATCGTCTGCGTGTCGAGTTGATTCAAGTCAACTTTATTTAAAAGGGGAATTTTAAATGAAACAGTCCCTTTGCAGAGAACTCTACGGAGCAGCAGAGGACTGAAAAATAAAGCTTTTGGAATTTAGAGAAGTATGCAGAGAGTGGTGTGTGTGTGTGTGTGTGTGTTTGTTTGTGTGTGTGTATGGGGGGGATGCATGTGTGCATGTACATGTGCATGTAGGTGTGAATAAGAAATGTAATCAGGCCAGGTTCACTGTGGAAAGACCTGGTTAGAGACCCAGGCTAGATTACTTCAAAACACACACAAACACACACACACACACACACACACACACACACACACACACACACACACACACACACACACACACAAGCCATCATTTTACTTCAGCAATAAGACACACTCCTCCTCTGCCAGGCAACCCCACAGTAATATTACTTCAACAATATCAATACACACAGACACACACATACAGTTCATACACACAAATACACACTCACACACAGAGAGCTGCTGTGGATTAGCTCCATTTAGCTGAGGTGGAAGAGAGATGGATGAAATCTCTTTTAGCTACCTGTATGTGTATATAATATAAATATAGTGTGTGTGTGTTTGTGTGTGTGTGTGTGTGTGTGTGTGTGTGTGTGTGTGTGTGTGTAATATGTCCCTGTCTAGGGGAGCAGAAATGCAATATCAAAGTTAAAAGGTTGTTTTCCGTTGCCCAGACTAAAGTTTGAACACTGAATTGCAATCAAAGTGAAATAACTTCTTACAAAAGGTGAAATTGTGACAATAAACTGAAGAGAAACCTGTGCACAACCACTGCAGTGTTATTTCCGAATGTTTATTGTTCCATTTTTCAAATTTAGACAGAAAATTATGGCTAAACAACAACAGCGCTCTGTGTGTGTGTGTGTGTGTGTGTGTTTGTGTGTGTGTGTGTGTGTGTGTGGTATAGACAAATCCAGTGAAGTATTGAAAGCAAACCAGTTGTCATTACTGTGGTGGCAATGCAGTGGGTGGAGTCTGAACCACAGGTGGGTGTGGCTTAAATTGAAAATGGGTGGGAAGAAACAGAAGTTGCTATTTTAAGCCTGGAATTGATCGGAAGTTGGGTGTGTAGGAATATGGAAGCTTTACAGCTGAGAAAATGTGGTGCCAAAATGTAGTGCTGGACCATTGTGGTGAAGAAGGAGCTGAGCTGGAAGGCAAAGCTTTCGATTTACTGCTCCATCTATGTCCCAACCCTGAAAGTGACTGAAAGAATGAGATCATGGATACAAACGGCCGAAATGAGTTTCCTCCGAAGGGTGTCTGAGCTCAGCCTTAGAGATAGGGTGAGGAGCTCGGACATCCGGAGGGAGCTCGGAGTAGAGCTGCTGCTCTGACATGTCGAAAGGGGTCAGTTGAGGTGGTTAGGGCATCTGATCTGAAGGCCTCTTTTTCCCGTTAGAGGTGTTCTGGGCAAATCCAACTGGTGAGAGGCCCTGGGGCAGACCCAGAACACACTGGAGGGATTATATATCTCATCTGGCCTGGGAACGCCTTGGGGTCCTCCAGGAGGAGCTGGAAAGTGTTGCTGGGGAAAGGGACGTCTTGAATACTTGGCTCAGCCTGCTGTTTCTTTAACCCAGCTTTGGATAAGCAGTTGAAAATGGATAGATGGATGGACTGAGGAATGGGTAGGCCTTTATTAAGTGGCTAAAATACATTTTTCTGTTGACAACAGAACATAGGTCACCTTCTGTGGTGGTACTCATGTCTGCTTCTCCATATGAGCGTGCCGACCAACATTTACCGTAGGTAATCAACGCATCAATGGTTGGTATAATATCCTACAAATTAGCGTCCCACAAATGACGTTACATCTTTAAATCAAAGTTAGATGGAGTTATGGGTTTGGACAATAAAATCACTGTGGTTTGGTTTGGAAAAGAAACATGGTGAGAATGTACCTTAAATGACTTAAAGTTCACCACTTACTTCTTTATTCTTTCTCACGTCAATGCACTGTAAAGATGGGAGAAAAAAAAATCAGTACAGCATAGTATCGGGATGTTTTTGTGAGGAATTATCGTACCATTACACATGATCATGTCGGATAAGCACAAACTTGGTGCATTGTTTTTTTGTAATGCATGAACAGTGCATAGGTTCAGATTGAGGAAATACACTGACTATGGGTAAGTACCTCATATGACCCCACTTCAGAAAATCCGAACTATCCTCTTAAGGCTGCGGTGCGCCTGCAGGAAATGCATGTGTTTCAATGCATGTCCTCACAAGTACAGTTGTCCAAGTCTGTGGATTTGTTCTTTGCTTCCTCCGCACACTCCTTCCACTTCAAAAGTCACTGCACTGCCCTTTAAAATCAAAATGTCATGATGTCCAGGCAACACTTGCTGGTAAAACGCATCAGTAGTTGAATGAACAATTGTAGCGAATACATTTCATTGTATTTTTTACTCGACTATTTCTTTTTTGTTAATATGAATGTGATTGGATTCCTTCAACAATAGTTGCAGTTGTGTATAGGAAGAGTTTTGTTTCTTAATTCTAAATCTTTTATACATGCACTTTGGGAGAAATTGCAGAAATGTGTTAATAGTAAAAGTGTTTTCTGAATCAGTACACAGGATTTGATACTGACTACCAGTGGGGTGTAAAATAGAGGAACAGGGAGTTTTCATCAGCTTATGTGCATCCAAAGTTCCAGCAGAAGTAAAAACAGCCATAAGAGATAAGAACCTCATACATAAAGTTAAGGAGTCCAAATATATCCTTCTGCTGCTGTCCACCACACACATTTTCTCTCGTTCATTCTACATTAATTCAGGACACTTTCACACCTATACAATAGAGTGAACACGCACAAACAGACACTGTTGGAACGGCACAGTCACACCTGCTTGATTCAGTATCTCTCCCACTCTCTTGCCAAATAGTCTCCCAGTCACTTCTAACTCTCACACTGGCTGATGGCAGTCAGCCAAATGGAGCCGGCCGACCCATAAAAGCTCCATCCTGTGCCATAAAGCAGAGACTAAAACACACTTAAACCACGAGTCGACAGAGAAAATGTGTTGGACGTCGTGGTTCAGAACCCCCGGGGCGTGGATACATTAAGACGCTGATGTACAGCTCCAGTGGATTAAAGAGCTTGAGTTGTTTTTGCTTTTTCTTTCTTTCTTTTTTGCTGCATCAAGTGTCTGCTGAACGGCACACAAACCTGGCCGACCATCTCTGCAGAACACCAGCGCTTTAGAAATTGTACTAATAAACTCTATTTGTAGCAGATCTCTGCCGCAGTGGGAAGTTGAAAGAAATGTTTGTCAGTCAGGGAGGATGATGATCTATTCTGCGGTACTGCTTTGACCTTGTGATCTGCTTCAAAACTCAAACAGAAATCAAACAAGTGTGATCAGTTTTGCAACCTGCTGATCAAGAGCAGTATATGAAAAGAAGAAAACAAACACAACATGTAGTCTTTCAAGTTCGATTCAGATGTGTTTGTCGATACCTTTGCCTCCATGTTGTTTCATTTCAAATTTTGGTCCCCCCTCTGTTGGGGTACCTAGCACACAGATCTGGTACTAAAAGGTGGAGCTGTGAACACTGCTGTCTGATTGGTCAGTAGAGGACGGTCACTCTGCTCAGGGCTGAGTTGTGGCTGGTTTTGAGGCTCATGTAACTGGGCACCCTTAACCAATGGGCCCCAGTGCATCTGCCCTGCTTGCACTGTTTATATTTATGCCCCTGGCAACGCTACACAAAAGATTGTTATACCTACTCTTGCAGGCCCAATCATGTGCATTATGACATCACACCCTATTTCGCCCTAAAGTTTAAACACATTATACTTTCCGCTTAAGTGCAGCCCCGAGGGGACGTTTAACATTAATTTCAACATCTGCTTTTGTCCGCAAGTCTTTTCAAGGACATTTTCATGCAGCTCAAAATCTATGAGCAGGCAGACTGGTTGGTTAGTTGTCACACAGACATTTTCTGGTCCTTTGAAGGTCACAGAAACAACCTGCATTTATCTGCTTTATTAAAACATGTCAAAGTCTGACATGTTTTAATAAAGCAGTCTGTCCGCTGAAGGTAACATTTGAATTTCATAATATCAAGATGAAAAACCTCATCTGTGGACTCAACACATTATAAAACTGTTTTCAATGGAGATATTGGAAAAGTGATGCTTCTGATTAACATACAAAGGAATTATGTTTTCTTGTTTTTGATTGAATTAAAAGGTCAAATTGTTTCCATTGGTGGTGAATCTTTTTTGCAACTATTGCATTTTAACACTGTGCCAATCATCATTCTTTCAGCATTGTCAGCAGAAGAGTCTGAACGGTCTCCCTTTGTCCTCCTGTTTCTGTGGCTGCAGGTTCGTTCATGGTGGTGAACGCGTCAGGCCGGGCGTCAGGGCAGAAGGCTCACCTTTACATGCCCACCCTGAAGGAGAATGACACCCACTGCATCGACTTCCTGTACTCCCTGTCCAGTCGGGATGGAGCCAGCCCGGGAACGCTGAACGTCTATATTAAGGTGTGTGTGTGTGTGTGTGTGTGCGTGAGAGTCGATGTGTGTGAGAGAGTGAGAGACTGACAGGGAGGGATGGATTGACAGATGAAGAGGCTGATAGACTGAACAGATTAAACAGGTAAACAAACAAACAGACCTCTGTTCTCTGTCAAGGCCCTGGGGCATTGTGTGTTTAGGTAAGGGTGGTTGTGTGTTTGTGTGTGTGTGATAGACAGAGATGGAGAATGAAAGGACGAAAGGATAGCTGACCACACCAAAAGAAATACCTCGTCTATTGCCTTCTAATATGGATACAGTTAATCTTAATATGCTGCATTGTATCATTGCAATGTTTGTGTGTTTTTATAAGGAACATTCTTAGCAGGCGTATAATATTTTGTTTATTTACAAAACCTTGGGACACAAATGCATGTTAAAAATAGGAAATCATAACATGAGTTACAATAAGCCAACAGAGACAGGAACCGGGGGTGTTTGTGATAGATTCTCTTTGTTGTTGAGCAGAGTGAATGTTTTATATATTGGTCCGAAGGCACCGATGGACAGATGGGTAGAATAAAGAGCTGCCAAGGATAGAAAGGAGCTATAGATGGAGTGTAGAAATGACAAGCTAGTGAACTCTGGGAATGTAAGGATGGATGAAAGGGATAAAATAATAAGACATGACATACTGAGATTGCTGAGGATCTGTAAGTGAAGACAGTAAGGGAATGAACAAATCCCTGGTTTGAAGAATCAACGCATGAAGTAATAGAATAATTAATTAACTGATAAATAAGGAATAGAGTGCCCAGGCAGTAGGCCGACATGGAAGTTAGCATCACACTGGTTCCCTCTGTAAAAAGCCTACGGATGTTTCCATTGGATTTTGGATTATTATCAAAAATAAGCTCTGTGGCAAACAAATGTTTGTGATACTTACATGTTTTATTCAGTAAGATGATCTTCACATACGGGGGTAAGATTTTAAAGAGTTGCAGCAGTGTGAAGCGTAAAAAGAAAGAGTTTCAGACCTGTATCAGGAAGTCAGAGTGAGTTAAAGTCTAAAGTGAACAGATATGTTTTTACCTGTCTTATATTTAGCGAGCTAGCTTCCCTGATATCTATCAGTAGTGTGTTCCATAGCTTTGTGGTGTAACTGACAAAGGCTGCATCCCCGATCTTCTTCAAGCTGTTGTTGGGAACCTCCATTAAATTAGCAGCAGATGATCTCAGGGTTCTAGGAGGCAAATAGTTAACAAGGGCAATGTAGCTCGGTCCCAGCCCATGTAGGGCTTTGATACAAGGAGGAGGAGCTTAAAATCTATTCTTAAATGAACTACACTACGGTTGCATGACTGAATGTCATCACCATAACAAGACTGTAAAAACCTGTTTGGCATGACTTGCCGTTATGACAGTCTGTAGTCTCAAAGTTCACAAGTGGGGAATCTACTGACGTATGTTACATCCTAGAACAAAACGTGAAAATCTCTTAAGCGTTATTTCAGGCATCTTATTCAAAAAACCCATTGACTCTGAAGCCCTTTTCAGACAGGAGTTGTGCAAATTTGCAGGAAAGCCCAATCAGTCTTTTTCATCATTGGCAGTTTAAAAACAAAATCAGGGAGTGCAGCAAAATGCCGCCTACCTACTTTAGTTTATACAGAATGTGCCTTTTTCGGGGCAATGGGGGGCGTGAGCAAGTAACCAAATGTGTAGCTCAGCGTGTGACGTAAACAGTGACGTGGGAGGGAAGCCGCGGCTGGTCAGTCCTTCGGCGATTCTCTCATAAGTCGGCCCGTCCTTCACCGTCCCCGTCATCTGATGGTTAATGGCCTCTTTGTTTGCGAGGACAAGGAGGGCGCGCAATTCCTTGTCTCCCCAGTTGCTCATCTTTACAGTGTCTGTCAGGTTTGTGTTTCCCTCTTGCTACTAGCTGCTCGCTAAGTCCTGCTATCAGCTGTTTCCTGTTTATCCACCACCAGTGAGTTGCACGTGCGGCGTCATCAGCAGCTCCTCCCACAAGTCATCAACAGCCCCTCCTGTTGTGTAAGGCCGCCTCGGTCTGTTTAAACCCAAAGGGTTCTGCCAATATGTCTACCCTACGAGGCGGAAAATTAGGCATCTTGGATCAACTCGCCAATCCGGCTCTGTGTGTCTTAACGGTCGCAGCTTGCCGGCAAAACGGCCCAACATTTGCGGCAGTGTAAAAGGGGCTTGAGACAAGGGAACCACGTAACATGCTAACTCATTTCAAGTTTTAAGCACTCATTCCTGGGGCTCTGTGTAGGCTATACATTATAAGACTAAGGAATCAAGAGTTATATGGTGAACCTATTGTAACAATATTTTAATGGAGCAAGGCGAGCTAATTGCTAGGGTATTCCGTTGAATGGAAAAAAGACAACAGTGCTTTGAGATGGCAGAGGTATGATCACATAATCCCGACAATCACAATTGCTCTTGAATGGAAGAATAGAATCCTGTAAACAAACTGTTACCATTGGAAATCGCCGGTTTCAGTTCAATGCCAGAAGTCGCGCACATAATTCGCACAAGGGATCATGGGGGCTAGGAATAAGGTGGATAGCAGGCCCAACCAAAAAGGGCCTTTTGATGATAGGTTTTAATGGTTTTCATTAAAAAGCAATTGGGCTTTATGGGTAATGTAGTCTAAATGTTATGAAACAGTAGCACCCAATGCCCCTGGCAGAAGTTATTTGCTTTAATTATCGTCTAATTTTTAACAGCAGGTTAATTCCAGATGATACTGTTAGTGAATATTAAAAATGACACCTTTATTTTAGCTTCGCAAAATTCTCCAGTTTCACTCTCTGAAACCTGCAGAGGCTGAGTTATTATTTTCACCCTCTGAATCTCTTTTTATTGTTTTCTGTCTCTGCTCACTGTCTGCCTGCAGGTGAACGGAGGCGCTCAGGGTAACCCAGTATGGAACGCCTCTGATACAGTTACCGAAGGCTGGGTGAAGGCTGAGCTGGCCATTTCTACATTCTGGCCCAACTCCTATCAGGTAACACACACACACACACACACACACACACACACGTATATGATTCATGATGAAAACAATAATAAAGCAGGTTATATTGAAATGATACGGAGAAATGATGATGCAAACCTTATTTCTACACACTTCACATGGCACCAGCTCCTCTTTGGCTGTCATTTTATTATCTAGCAAAAGATAATTGAACTCATCTTTTAATGTGACTGAGATTTATAATTACACTCCCTTGTGTCATGTGTCAGGCAGATATTAAATGTGCCAATATTTGATATTTCATCTGTCCTGCCTGAGGCTGTTTGACTCTTTAATTGTTTCCCCCTGAAACAACTTACATATTGACTTAACTCTGTGAACAGTCAAGTGTGTTCGCTCTGACAGATGATTTGTGAACGGCACAATATGAAGGATTTTTGGTTAAACTAGAGATGTTGTATGAAAGTTGTGTTCAGCAGCTGTCACTTTAACACTGCCATCTGTGGACAGTTGTCACAGCAGGAAAAAGCACAAGTGTTGGTAATTAATGATGACACAGCTTTTACACAGCTAACACTAGCAGAAACATTCCTTGATATATTTTTTGACAAAGGAGCATCTTTTAAGTTCCTCATACTTTTCCTAAGATTTGTTTCTACAACTTGAGTGCGTGAAACAGAGCCTGAGAGCTGGGGAAAGTTAGCAACTCCTGTGTATACAGCATACATACGTAAATAGCATACAGCTAGTTAGCTGCACAGCTAATGATGATTAGTAGGCCGGCTCCGGATGTCCGCAGGGTCCTATGGTGCGTTTGTTTTGTGCTTGGAAGTCGGAAGTAGGGCTGCCACAGTTAGTCGACTAATCGATGACTAATCGAGTATTAAAATAATTGGTGACTATTTTAGTAGTCGACTAATTGGTTTGAGTCATTTTTCATAGAAAAGTACTATAAAAGTACCCTGAAATACTCTCACTGCAGCTTCTTACGTTCAGATATTGGCAGCTTTACACGCTCTCCCGTGACAGTGAACTAAAACCCTTTGGCGTGAGTATGAAACAAGACATTAGATGACGTAATTTTGGGGTTAGGGCGAGACAGACCGACATTTTTCAACATTTTAACACATTTTTTGATGAAATGATTAGTCGACTAATCGAAGAAATAATCGACAGATTAGTCGACAATGAAAATAATCATTAGTGGCAGCCCTAGTCAGAAGTGGGAATGACGTCACCTCCAAGTTGACAACAGTTTTTGCATTCTAGTTGACAAAAGTGGACAAGTTGGAAAAAAACATGAACCCCCGCAAGAAAGCCTTTGTTGCCCTTGCACTTTCAGAGTATAGACAGCTTCAAAACCGTCATGCACTCCAACTGATGAATGCCGCAGACATGTCTGATCTAATGTAAAACAAATGAGATAAATTGCTATCAACAGTACTTTAGCGTGTGAGTGTGAGTGTTTACTCACTACGTATGTGACCGGCAGCCATCTTAAGTTCGTAAGTCGCGGTTGATGCGGTTACTCCGGGTTTCCAAGTTCGAGTTTAAACTTCGGACTGGGAACTGGTAATTTCCGACCTCCGAGTACAAAACGAACGCACCATTAGAAGGTACATACAGGATGTCACAGGCATGTCAAAGATATATTTGGGCGCTCAGCCACAGAGTGATTTATACACAAGCAGCAAGATTTTGAAATCAGTTCTCTGAGTGAGTGACAGGTAGCCAGTGTAAGGATTTTAGCAGCAGTCCTACAAACAGATCATTGCAGTAATTTAATCAACTGGAAATAAAGGCGTGAGTGAGCCTTTTAAGGTCTTGCTTTGACATTCTTCCTCTGACTCTAGCAGTGATTTTTAAATGGTAGTAGGCAAATGACGTTACGGATTTAGTATATAGTATAACAATTACCGGTAATACATTTAGAACATAAATCTGTCTTTACATTGACTATGATGCTAAATGCTCACACCTTAGCATGCTCTGTGTACCCTGTGTGGTGTTATTGCAGCTGACTAATGCTGTGTTCACACTACAATCGACACACTGTCAGGCTGCAAGGCATTTTCAATGGAAGCCAGCGACATGATGCTACAACTGACACCCTGCACTAGTTGCTGCCAAAGGGTGTGGCACGCTACAAAGAACAGTTGAGTTGAGTTCAGGATAGTGGCTCAGTGTGATCTGAGCTGAAGTCCATTGGTTGGAGTTGTAGATTGAGTTTAGTCTTTTAACAGGTAGTATGGTGACCGACAGGCCTCTTTCCCTCGGTGCACTCCTCTAATATGGAAACACAATGCTGTTTCCATTTAATGACTCTCATTTCGTCTGTGTGTGTGTTTGAGTGTGTGTGTATCGGTGTGTTTAAGAAGCAGAGACATACCCTGCTGTGTTGTTTTATTGAGGTAGCACAAAAGCGACGGTGTTTTACCTAATGACTGAGCTATGTTCAGTAAATGAAGGCACCCCTGTGTTGCGCACACAGATCTGAGGCACACTGGTAACCAAAAAGACACAAATGTGAGTGTGTGTGCGCGCGTGTGTGTGTTTCCCTCCCTAATGAGGAGTCACCTCCCATGGAGAAATGACATTTCTTGTTCAAAAGGGACAAAAACACTGTCATATTAGAGTCCAGACCACGAGGAAGGCATAACAAACTTTCAGGCTAACCTATCGCTGTCTTGTGAACATCAGGCAACATTTTTAGCATCTTACATGTGTTGCAGTGGGTCACCGTGTCTTAAACCACTTATGTTGGAAGATGAAATGTTGTTTTTGGATTCTTTTGATAAGAGAACGATAGAGGATAGTGAGTGAAGCAGCCAGCATGGAGGCAGAAAGCTCACAGATCGTCCTCTGCTGGTTTTTGTTTTTATAGTTCAAAGTAGAGAAGCACAGGGCGATTAAAAAAAGAGCATAACGTGATGAGGGTCCCACGATGAAGAGTGGTCATTAAATGTATTCAAAACAGAAAATAGATTGTTAAAAAAAATATTCCAGTGACTTTGACGTCTAGAAACTTGATGTGAATGCCAGAGCAGGGGATTTATTTTTTGAAGGAAAGGAAGACAGTTAAGTCTTCCCAGAAGTCTTTAGTATTCAGACTGAGTCCCAACTTATACTGTTGAGGATCCTGACAAGTACAGCACAGAGGTATATGTGTGTGTATCCGCAGTGTGTGTGTTTGTGTATGCGTGTATATGCATGGGTCAGAAGTGCATGGCCCCTTGACAGCCCTGCTGACTGCCTGTCACTCTGAGAGTGTGTCTAAGCTGGTGCTAAAGAAAATGTAAAGGCAGGAAAAATAGAGTGATGTGATGGGAGAGAAGTGGAGAAGGATGCAAAAGAGCATTTACAACAAAAGGAGAGAGACGGAGACAGAGGTAACAGAGAGGAAAGAAATTAGAGGAGCAGGGAGAGATCAAGACGGGCTGAGGTCTGGGTGAAAAAGAAAAGAGGAGAGAACATGAAAAGGAGAAGGGAGGAGGATGAGACGAGGGTAGACGAGAGGAAGGAGGAAGGAGGAGGATGCTGTATATGTGGTTGGCATACGGATGGAGACAGAAGGATGAAGGGATGAATTGAAGAGAGGAATAGTTGCTGACTTTCAGTGTGGAAAATTCCCCTGGGGTTTCCATATGAGCTTCACAGGGAAGTCAAGATGTTGCAGTTTGTGGAAGAAAGAGAGTTTTTTCTTTAATTTCATTACTTGTAGAGAAACTGTGGCTCAACCTCTTTCTTTCTTTCCTTCTTTCTTTCTTTCTTTCTTTCTGTTTTTCCTGTCCTTCCCCTCTCAGGTAATATTCGAAGCAGTTTCAGTTCAAGGCCATCCCGGTTTCATCGCCATCGACGACATACGAGTTCTGGCTCACCCCTGCCGTAAGTGGCTCTGTGTGTGTGTGTGTGTATGTGTGTGTGTCTCTCTTGTAATGGTTGACCCTGCACAACTGTAGCCCCACTGAGCATCATCTGTTTTATAGTTATCTCACACGCTCACACACACACACTAAGGCTGTGTGAAGGACAGATTGTGAGGCTCGCAGACAGATTGCAGAGAGCCAGGAAGAAGGTCCAAACTCAGGGTCTTCATCACTCAAATCTGACAGAAACACTTTGCTTCACAAAACTCCAGAATGCTTACTGCAACACTCTGTGGCCTATTTACCTCTCGCTGTCTACTCAGGATTAAACTCTCACATTCTCACCTTCTTTTCTCAGATATTATATTCTCCAAATATAAGTTTCAAATATTATCAGTTAAATTTAACATTATTGTTTGAAAAACTCTCGGGGAAACTTATAATAAATGGTAGTGTGTATTTTTAAAAAGCATAATTTTATTTTTTCTATCATTTTATTTAAAAAATGAGCACAATAGCATCTTTGCATGTGATGTCATACATTGGTGCACTGTCAGATGGAGAGCAGGCAACTGGAGGCAAAGACTACCAAAACTGCCCGATAATCTGCAATGTTCACGGCTGTTTCAATTGATTAAATTGGGAAAACAAGGCAAAATGATAGTAGGACATAAAGGAAATAAGTAAAAAAACAAAACCTCACTGAGAAACAGAGATAGACATAAATCCAAACTGTCTGTCTTCAGTCTGGAGGAGCAGAGTCAGCTAATGTCAAATATTAGTGTTAAAGCAGGGGTACTCAACCTGCTTTACCCGGGGGCTACCTTTGCAAAATGACAGGAGGTCAAGAGTTCATGCCAACAGCTAACCTTAACAGATTTCTTGTTCACAATGGAGCATTATCAGGGAAACAATATGGTGCCTCGTCTGGCGCCTTGATAGTGAGTTTACCTCATCCTTTCCTCACTAAGTCGCTCTGGGGAGGTTCTCTTTTTGCCCCCACAACCTTTTCTATCGTGGTGCTGTTAGTCTCGAGCTCTGCTTTTTAGTCTGCGCAAAATTGATGAGACACAATCGTAAAAAAACGTCGGCCATTGCCATCAGTGAATGTCATCTTATTTGCCGACAGGCTGGTGGCAGCCAACCTGACCAAACAAACATAACATAGCAGTTGTTTCAGTCGTGGACCCAGCTGCACACAAAAAAGATATAGCCCACTAGACTCTTACACACTTTTATCGCCTCGCCATGTAAAGTTAGTAATGTTAGGATGAAAACATTTGTAATAATCATGTCATAGCGAAACAGTCCCCTTTTGTAGTTGCTTTCCTCTATATCCAGTTCATGCAGTATATGGGTACATCACTCCCTGTCCTCCATCTGAGTTTCATATGTCATAATAGTCACGTAGTCGCAAACAAGTTATTGACCCTTCCGAAGCCCTGCCCCTTTTGCTATTTGCTCCAATAACTGTTGAGCAAGCGTGGAACACGTCAGAGCCTCGATCAATTATCCACTTTCCGATTGTTCCTAAATATGCTACCTGCTTAAAAGAAAATTGCATTCTTAAAATGGTTAAAAGATGTGGCTGATGACTGTCATAGTCTTCGTTGTATATCGTCACATCTTAACTTGGCTAATTTTAGCAGAATGCTAGCTCACTTGCTAGCTAAATTTTAGCTAGATAAAGAGAAGTTAGCCTATGTTTAATCAACAACGTTAGATAGCTTTGCTTCCTACTTATATCTTTGGTAACATTGAAGAAATTTGGAAAAGGACAGATAGCTTGGTTGCTGACAGATAACATTGGAGAGATAAAAGTCTAAGTTTTCTTTGTATATATTATCTCTGTAAGGCTACGTACTGCCCCAAAGTAACGTCCTTAGGTTAGGTCGGCACACTGTAATCAGTAATAAATGCATAGAGTATCTGATCCCCAGACGGGGGATAGGGGACACATATCCTGTAGTGAAGGTCTTGTCGTCTTCGGTCTCTGCTTCTCCCTTTTTTTGTTGAGACCAAAGCACCAAGTCATGTTGTTTGGCATCACTCTTAACAGTTAATACTGTAAACAGAGCCCTCCATCACATACTGCAGTCCTAAGTATCGACGTCTTGAGGAGATATTTCCTGACACCTAGAAACGATCTCATAAACACTGTGCCACCGAGCTAAAACTTGGGTCGCCATGTTTCTCTTTGTCAAGTCTTTCCCACCTACCAACACTAACTCTTTCCTGTTACAGCCTCTTATTTGTCTCTTTCTTGTTTTTAATTTTTCCTCACGTCCAATATGTTGCTCACTTCACACACCACTCTCTTCACCTCTCTGTCCCTCTATTAGTCTTTTATTTCCGCTTGCTTTTTTTGTCTTTCTGAATTGCTGGCACAGAGCATTTAGCTCATCTGTGCCAATCGCTAATCAGATTAGTCAAAGTGGGTGAGTCATTGGTACAAAGCAAGAGGAAGAGAGTAGAGGTATTCACTAAAGAAACAAGAAAATAAACTAGACAACAAAGATCGGAGATAATGTAAAGATAGGGAGGCGAGAGACCATTTTACAAGGAAGGAAACATTACCAAAAAACCCCAAACTTTATATCTCAGTTCTTGTCATTTGTAACAACCTGACCATTAGCGTCAGGGCGAATTATCATTGTTAAATGATCGATGCATACTCCGTTGGGCTTATCTCTGTCTGCAGACAGGCAAAATGAAATTAACCAGTCGCTGGCTGGTCTCAATGCCAGGCCAAAGTCACCCAGTGTCTGGCAGTCTGTCTCATTGTCTACCTGCTCATCTGTCTCATAGCCATCCCATGAATTTCTCTGCCTCGCTCCAGACAGCAACATTAAGCCCTGTTTGATCTGGATTACTGCTGTTGTGGGGTTTCCTGCAAGTGTTTTTTTCTTATTAGCGGTGGCATCTGCTGTTATGATCCAGTGTGGATTTATCACGTCTTTAATAACAAGATGACATCTTTCAGTGGTCTGCCAATTGCTTTAATACATGATTAAAGAACTTTTATTAGTTTAGCAAGCTTGAACAACTCTCCGGAAAGAATGACTTTAACCTTTGAGCATTTACTTTTTCAAGTACCACCCAAATATACATAAGAAAAATAAAATAAAGAAGTTTGATTTTATCCTGCTGTAAATCAGAATGAGACAAACCAAAAAAGCTTCAGTCTGTTGTCACTGACAAGATCAATATATCAAAGGTCCTCAACAATTCACATCAGGAATATGATTGGTGCATCAATAATAGCCTTTTTATCTTCTCTCCATAATATTCTACCTAAATGTTTACATGGTGTCTGTCTGCTGTTTATGATGCAGGTAAAGCGCCTCACTTCCTGCGTCTGCAAAACGTGGAGGTGAACGTGGGTCAGAACGCTACGTTTCAGTGTACCGCTGGAGGGAAATGGTCTCAGCACGATAAACTCTGGCTGCAGGTTAGTACCTTCTTATCAGTGTGCATGAGTGATATCAGCAGCATGTGAACACGCAGAGCTTGTATAAAGGAGGGTCAGAATACTGTAAATTATCCACATATAATAAAACTGTGAACATCTGTGGAAAGGTCCAGGAAGTAGAACTTGTACAGTTGAATCTAATGAAAATAAGAATCATAATTGTAGATTTACTCACATTTTTTAAAGTATTAATTATGGGCTGTATAAAAAAATGAAAGTAGCCAGAGTGATGTCACCCATTGGTGTGCGAGTTTGGCATTTTTGGCTGTCGCCATCTTGGATTTTTTGTGTCAGAATTGGGGGTGGGTGTGGCTCAGAGTTAGAGCGGGACATCCACTAATTGGAAGATTGCCAGTGGTGGTCAAAAGACTAGAAAAGTGCTACACAAGTGCAGTCCATTTACCATATTTAGACAAAAGAGTGGCGCTAACCCTAATGTTAGCTGCTAGCTTGTTTAGCATGGTGCATTTACAGCTATGGTTAAAAGTGATCGTGCTAATGCTAATTTTTACGAAAGAAAAACAAGCTTAAAATCATTAAAACAAGCTGTACGTAGTGGAAAAAACGACTTTTAGTACAACCAAACGCTGAAGACTTTTTTTGGGTGACCTAAACATTACAATTAAATGTCTCTAACTGAAAACAGTAGTAGTAAATATAACCATTTGTTATTTATGTTTAACCACTAAAGGTTTAGCAGAAGTACTGTTATGGTAACGTGAGCTTTAATATGCCTTAGGCAGTGATTTAGAACAGTGATTAAACTCTTGACCAGAACTTTACGTGAAGTATCCTATTATATGGTTTTGATGGACTTCTTCCAGCTGATCCAAAACAACAATCTAATGATCCATCCAATTTTATATTGAATATTCTGCACCAAAGAATCAATCATTTTATTTAGAAAATAAAAAGAATAATCAAACAAAAAGGTAAGTTGACTGTGGCAAAACCCCCCCCAGCCTTCCCAGCTCTATTTCAGGATTGATTAAAAGTCCTTGTTCCGCTCTGCACTGATGATTCCATCTCTGCACAAGTGACGTGTGTGTGTGTGTGTTGTGTGCATCCATGCCTATATACTCATTCTAGTTTACATGTGCACTGGCAAGCTTGCATGTTTTCACTGCACATGGGTGTATACCACTGAGAACGCTGATGTGTACAGTAATGACATTTGCAATGGAGAGCAGTGACCCTCCTGACTGGAGGTCTGTTGGGGGAAGCATGTTTCTCCAAATTGGCACATAATACTACAGTGGTGAAAGAGATTGGATGTGGAGATGTGGGGATCATATGCAAAGCAGTGCGGTTTTGAGCGTCATGTCTGACTTGCTCTGTTCAAATTGCTTCTGTTCCCTGCCAGATCTTTGACATCAATATGGAGTCCTGTCTGTGTTATTTGTCGGTGCTGTGAGCTGTGAGGGCAGCAGTCACTGGTTGAGGCTGCACTTGCCTTTTCACTGCATTTTCTGTCAAATGATCAGATGTACGTGATCAGGCTTTATGTGATACAAACCAACATGACTGAATATTGAGCCAATGTGAAATTGCCTTAAGCACCCTGCAGTTCTGCAAATGACAACTAGATGACACCAAGAAAACCCAGACATTTTGATGTCAATGAAAGAGCCTCAGTTTCTACTTAGAAATTCAGTAATTCAGAAATCCAATACAATTCAACACATGACAACCCTATGACATTCAGCTATGGTGGGACATGCCAGCAGCAAACCCTTAATTTCACACACTTTCCCAAATTAAGATTTTCTGACAAGGCCTCTCTTTTTCATTATTTCCCAACACCGTAAGGAGAGAGCAGCCACCTTGAGCTCTTTACACAGAGACTGTGTTCCAAAAGACAGGTTGACAGTCGCTGGAAACAGGCCTGCTGTCAGATAGGGTCCCGTGCAAAGGGCCCAGGGGGGTCCCATGCAGAAATCTATACGTGTGTGTCAAACTCCATACTTCTGTTAGTACACTTTAAAGTAGTACACTATGTACGCTAATTTCAACAGGGTAGGACTGTTCACTTTGCACAAACTGGAAGTGAAAGCAGCTTGTTTTTTCAACCACCTCTTCTTCTCCTTTGTCTTCCTTTTAAAATGGTGAATTGCAAACAGATGGTGGAGCATTATTGCCAACATTTGACTGCTATCTGTGCCCACACATAAACCAAAGTTATGCAACAACATCAGTGCAGATTGAAATTTGTTGCCACAGACCGGTAAGCTAGCTAGTGAATGCTAACACGGCACCAAATCATTACAGACCTAACGGACATTACTGACGGCTTCGATTCGACAACAATATTGGTACTTAGTGCTACAACATGTATAACTAACAGGCTGCCTGTTGCCCTCAACTGCCAAGTCAAAAGTTGAGGGGTTTGCTACGTGACAAAGATGGTGACAGATGAGGGTGAGAAGTGTCCATTATTCCACGCACTTGGTGCACTTGTGCACTCAAAATATTAAGTGTTTAGTACAGATATTTGATTTGAGACACAGTACGTGCGTTTACATGGAGCCATGTATTCCTTTTGCATTCGGGTTGGAAGCCCTACCTGAATAGAAATGCTCCTTGTAAACACCTCAACCCACCCAAATGAAAACAGCCAACCTGAAAGAAAATCTAATCAGGTGCACAGGGGTGGAATATTCCTTTTCAGAACCTGAATTGAAGAATTTTTCTGTCTTGTATACACCTCCTACCCGACTACAGCCCTTCCGTTCTTTCTGCACATGCTTCTTTCCTTGCCCTTCTGGCGCGATGACGTATACAGCATGAATAGCAACGCACTGAGATAGAGCAGTCGGACTCATTGCACTCACCGGTTTCCATTCACCACAGCACGGTCCTCTGTCTCCCTTCTTCGACCTTCTACCTCTCTTCTCCTCCTCAACAAATGAAGTATTAGCAGAACAAGGTTGTTGTCGTACTGCTGCTTCAAGAATATAAGCAAAACAAGCCTGAAAAAGGCACTAAGAACTGCGTCGTCAAGCATCTTGTTATCCGGAGCGAGGACTACAGTGTTTTCTTCCGGTACATGTAACATCCGCCCCATCCCCTATCCAATCAGAAACCTTCCCTGCCCCAAACCTTGCGCAGACCCAAATAAAGGCGATTAAACTGATCTCCCGTGTAAACCTTCATTCAGAATGAATATTTCCCATGTAAACTACCTGGAAACACTTTGATTCCGAATGATTTCATTCAGATTTATTTCATTCTGAATGAGAAGCCATTGTGTTACCACACCCACTGTCAGTTTGACCCTTCAGTGTAATCAAGCACATTTGCCCATGTCATCTGAAACCCCATTCCCTGCAGTTACTGTGAAAACTGTGCAGGTGAAACTTAAACAGCAGAGGTCAGATTTGCAGAGGAGACATGTGCCGCTAATGTAAAGATGTGAAGCAAACAGCAGGCTGACCAGCAGAGTCAAAATGCCTCACCAAGAATCAGGGGTTCAAAAAAGAAAAGCCAAAATACAGAGAGAACAAGAAAAAGAAAGAAACATGTGGAGAGCTGCCAAATATCTGGGCATAAAACAAGTATGAATAAGCACCGGGTATGACAGAAGCTTCATGTGGCAAACGTGGGGATCTAGCCTGACTCAGTTTTAAAGCTAGTATAGTATCATGTAAAACTAGATGACCTAAGGCATCAGTTGGTACTGTCATGCTATCTTGCTGGGAAGGGTCTAAATAATGCCCCAAAGTTAGACTAAATGTTGGTGAGGGAAAAGGTGGCATTGCCATTTTTCAAAATGGCATATTTGAAAGAATACTGGGGTCTCAGCAGTCTTGGAATTACATAAAATGGGTTTGACTGGAAAACTTTGACTCTTGTGGATTCAGGGAGCCCAATGGTATTCATGTTTGATGATGCTCGCCCCCATCGTGAAATTGTCCACATTGACATTCGAGCTAAGGGTGTGTGATGGTGGAGTGAATCTGGATGAGGGGCCCAATTTAAAAGAATTGCCCCCCCGTCCATAATTCCTGATGGCTGGCCTGGTGAAAACATGCTACAAGGTTTTTGCCAATAAGTGACTGGTCTTATATTTCTCTTTATGCAGCAGTGGAACGGTAGGGACACGGCGCTGATGGTGACCAGGGTGGTGAACCATAGACGTTTCTCTGCAACTGTCAGCGTTGGCGACACCTCCCAGCGCAGCACCAGTCGCTACCGCTGTGTCATCCGATCGGACGGCGGGTCAGGGGTGTCCAACTACGCCGACCTCATCGTTAAAGGTATGTTCTGCTGTACGACTTCTTCTCACACGGATCAAAAGTCGGAGGTAAACTCCCTTAAAACCAGAGTGTTTGTGATGAATTTAAATTGGTGAAAGAAGAGCGGCGCTTGACAAATCTGATCAGTGTGAATGCAGTTAAGTGGGACAACTTCTTTAATGTAGAGAAAGTGAGAAACAAGCCTGGGTTGTGGTTGGGTAGTTTTGTGTGTGTGTGTGTGTGTGTGTGTGTGTGTGTGTGTGTGTGTTTGGCTGTTGCTCATTAGAGCTGTGAGAATGCTGAGGACAGAATACTGAACAGACTTCAGAGTAGTGACTAGAACTCACAATGAGCCCCCTTTCACTCCATTTCTGTCTGCGTCTGTCAGTCTTTCACTTCATTTTCTTTCTTCTCCTGTGGCATCCCCTTCTTTCTCTCAAGCTTTGGAATAGATGGCAACAAATTGTTTGTTGATTAAAAATGAATAAGAGCATTTCTAAAAGTTCTAAAAGAATATTTGTGGAGGTTCCAGTTTCTCCCGGTGCAGCAGTAGTTCAGCAGGAACACAGGAGAAGGTGGGATATCTATGAAGGAGCTCTATCTTTTACCTCTTACCTGAGGTGGGGCACTCGAGTCACATGACTTGACTCCAGTTGCAGATTTGAGGCCTTTTGACTTACTTGACTAACACTGATGAAAGACTCTACTTGACTTTGACTTGATATTCATGACTTGAGACTTTGACTTGAAAGGACTTGACTTTTTTAATCTACTGATTATCTTATCCATTAATTGAGTCATTGTTTGGTTTGTAAAAGTTCTGGAAATACAGAGAGATAGCATCACATTTACCCAGAACCCAAAATGACACATTCATAATATTTGTTTTGTCTGACCAACATAGAAATTAATTATGAAATAATAAAAAGCAAAAAATCTGAACATTTGTGAAGCTGGTACCATTAAATGTTTTTGCAATAAAATGACTTAGATGACTATCAAAATAGTGGCAAATTTATTTCCTGTCCATTATTTCCACTAACTGACTCATAGTTTCAGCTGTACTTGAACATGTTCATATGTTTCGAGTGCAAAGTCTTAATTTCAAAAGTAACTAGTAACTAAAGCTGTCAGATAAATGTAGTGGAGTAGACATAGACGGTGGCAGGAGAACAAAAGACTCAGATTTGTACTCACAGTACCTGAGTAAATGTGTTTAGTTACATTCCACCACTGAGTCCAGCTTACGTAAGACTTGCGCATGTGTGACTTACTCCCACCTCTGCCTCTTACACCCCCATAAACCCTTTGACCTGTCCAGTATCGTATTCCTATTTCCCATGTGTTCAAACCCACAGACCGCTATTATAATTTCTACTCAAGCCTTCAAAACCCTATACGATTTATAAAGTATTTATAACATGTTACACAAGTAATCAATTTTCTATGCAATTTAATGAGGTCCATTTCACACAGTGAGCACTCTACAGTTTAACTGAAGTGCATGAACAAGCAGAGAATACGTAGTGTGGCCAAAAACAGATAAAAAAATGTTTATATCACTTGCACAGTAATGAGGGTTGAAGTGGTGAAAGTATACAGTAATGACTACTCATCAAAAGCAGCAAATATTAAAATTACAATCTCGCCTCTCTGCTCCTCCCTGCCTGTCCTGTATCTCCTCTTCTTCGTCACTCTTCTTCCACCCCCCCTCACCTCCTGTTTTCTCTGTCCCTCTTGTATTTATCCGTGCGGCTCGACAAATCCCCTCGTGGAGGACATTCAAATCCTCTAATGCGATCTACTCAGCTCTGCCCTCACACTCAATACAGGGCAAAAAATATTAAGGAATTTCTGTGATGTTTCCATCCCACTCTCCATCTCGTGGTTCATGTAAACAAGAGGAAATACAACGCTGTCCTGCTGAGAAGGATATTGATGTACTGCTGGATAATGCTGTTGTAGGGCCTTTGATAGAATTATAGCATCGCAGCTATCTGTTGTTGTCAGACGTAATTACATTCTTTTACCTGTCTCCTCGTCTCTTTCTGTTGCGCTCTGTGTGTTTCGAATTATCTTTATTTATCCATGACTCACTTCACTGTCAGCTCATGGACTTTTCTCCTGATATACTTTAGCATTAGATCAGTAAAGAGATTGGATAAAGTTCACTGCTGTCTGTAAACAAAAGTGTTTGATAAAATGTTAGCATGAGCCTGCTGTCACCCAAAATTGAGCCCCAAAGTGTAGGTTTATAGTCTTGACCGTGGATGTATTGAGAGACCTGGATACAGTATTGAACGCGAGACTCAGTTCATTCCTCTGAGAGTTGCTCAGTGGCACACAAAGCCAAAAAAGCTCTATTTCAAGGGATATGAAATTACCAAAGATGATTGGTGCTGCTTCCGCCTGACTGGGCCCAGCCCATAGTGCAAGTGCTTCCAGCCACCAGGCACGGCAGAGCATGGCCCAGCAGTCAACTTCCGCTGGCTGAGTGGCTGACGTCCGGTTTAGCGCTCATCTAACTTGAACGGGGATAAAATGATTTAACCTTGCAGCTCTTTTACACTTTTAAAATGTTATCAGGCTGACTGGATCAAATCCTGCTGGTGACACGAGTCATTTTGCGAGGGGTTGCGGCACTGATTTTCCGATGTCTCTTGCACCATGAAAATCAATGTGAAAAAGTGTTTTGGGCCCAATGGCATCACATGCCAGACCCTGGAAAATTGCAGTACAACTGTTTGACCACTATGAAAGTTGGCTTCAAAGTTCGGCACGTCTTGTTGGCCTGGGGTCTCATTTATAAACATTGTGTACGCACAAAATGAGGCCCGAAAGATGCGTACGCTACTTCCAGCGCAAAAGCTGTGATCTATAAAACAGACTTGATGAGAGAAACTTTGACCCATGCTTACGAACATTTTGGAGACAGGAAATTGGCGACACAGATGGTAAGGTGGGAGCCTAATTGTAGAAATTGACGAATGTTTTATGGCGTAAACCTCTGGTCTTGACCCACTATTGTATTGTGCGCTAGTGTGTCATAACAGAGCCTATTATCTCTCGAATATAATGACTAGATGGAGTTTAGCTTGTGGTGTTCAAAGTGCCATTTGAAAAACTCAGCATCAGTGTTTCTTGATAGACATCATGACTGGTGTTATTCAGGGTAATCCACATACCTTTTTTCGGAGCAGTTTCATGTCGAAAGTATTTTCTTTCTGCGATCTGCCAAGAAAGAAAGTAGTTCCTAATTATTCATTTTGTGTTGATTGTGGCCCCTGTGGACAAAAGCGGAAGTATTTCAATGAGTGTAAACTTATATACATAGATGCTTGTTTGGGTCTGCATGCCTGTAAGTGTTCGCTTGATTTAGCAGGGAATGGGACCTGGGGCGGGCATTAAGAATAACTATATAGAGGTTGCTAATCTTGTCAAGGTCATGTAGAGGCATCGGTATTAAAATGAGAATGTTTCATTGCTCCTTAAAAACTTCTTGTCGGTGCTTTAACCCTATGCTACAGTGACAGCACAGTACTTAACATATTCTGCTCAAGAGTCAGCACTGGGCAGCCTATTTGTATACCTGCATTGTGGCACAGAGCCGAACAATCGACCATAGCCTCCAGTTTTTACCCGGTCTTATATCCTTTAATACACCATCTAACCAGCAGGAAAAACACCTCTCAAGAACTCTGTATTCTCTTTTTAGGTGTCCTTGACCGAGACACAGACGTGCCATGTGCTCAGTCACTGTAAAGCTGAGTTTATGCTTGGTTGCTTGACATTCTCCGGGGTTGTCTTTTGACAACATTCTGCGTCGCACCTCGGCCCAAATTTATACTTCGGGAGCAGAGGTAGAGACACAGAGGAATGGTTTTGGGATTAAAGTGTAACGTAACCACAGAAATGTCATTTAACAATAAAATGCTTACAGTGAAGTTTAAATTGGATGTATGAGATACATTTTTACAGGCCCCCCTTTCTACCTTGAGATTATTTTTATTTTACTAAACATAAAGAAAATATCTTTATGTGGTGCGAGGGGGAATTGAACTGTGTTTGATTTTTAATGGAATTTAAATTGCATTACTGAAATGCATTTAAATGTAGCAGCGCACCGGCCTAAATTATGTTCTCAATGCATATTTGGTATGAATTATGCTGTTAACCTTATTTGGTGTGAAGGATGTTTTAATCTTGAGGGAGGCTGGAGTGTGTGTGTGTGTGTGTGTGTGTGTGTGTGTGTGTGTGTGTGTGTCTGTGTCTGTGTGTTGTATGTGTGCTGTTTTGATTAGATGATAGTCCAGGGACTGAAACTGTCATTACCATCTGTTAGCAGAACACACAGACTGCACTCCTGAGAACGTCCAAATGTGTGTGTGTGGCTTATCCTGCTAAATGTGTCTTTTAGTGTGTCTGTGTTTCTGTGTCTGTCCTCTGTCTGTGTGTATGTCTGTGTGTGTGTGTGTGTGTGTGTGTGTGTGAAGCTCAGGTGCTGTCAGCCATGCATTGTGCCAGGGGAATAACCCACGCCAACACAGTCAACAGGAGCTGCAATATTACACATACACATCTCCATGAAACCCCTTTGTGTGTGCAATGTGCTTAATTTCAGTGTGTGTTATTGTCCTTGATGTGTGTATATTTTGAGTTTTTTCATTCTATTCATTCATGTGTGGTGGGATCATCTGCGTGCAGCTTAATTTGTCTCTGGGTGTGTGTATCTGTGTGCCTTTTCATTTGTGTTTTCATCTATGAGATGCCGCGGTTATTGTGTGGCCAAATTAAACTGTGGCCGTGTGCATGTGTGCATTTGCGCGTTCTCTCGGGCTGCTAAGTGAAATTCGGGTTAATTACTGTGTCGTTCAGCCAGGTGTGACCAGGGGAATCCGGAGAGAGACACTTCCCATGTTACAGTGCCCTCTCTGTGTGCTGTGCATGACTGTGTGAGCGCTCATTCATGCATGTTAATCGGTGACACTACATTGTTGGCCTGCTGAACAGATGATGTCTTCCTTGCTGACTAACTTAGAAAAGAATGCTTAAACCTAATATTCAAGGATAAACTAACTTTCTGATGAAGTTTTATTTTAAAGCAGAGTTGGATAAATAAACGGAAACCAAACACTGATTCTAGATGGGATCTTTCTCATTTTCCGTAGTTAGTAGCCCCTCCGTCACGACAACACATTCTCACTTCGACCTCGTGACTTATCTACGTTTGGTGATGGACTCTCCACATTGAGATATGACTTGCAAGGTACCCTGGGTGTGTTGGTTGTTGACGTTCTGGGACGCTGTGTTAAGTTCTGCCTGTTACATGCATTGTTTTTTTCAAAATACACTTCTGTTTTCACAGGAAATGTACAGTTTGCATACAGCCTCTTTCAAAATAAAAGCACTAGGTCAGTACAATGTCGTGGATCAACGTTTTTTTTTCCTTCAACCGTAAATGCACGTGGTTATGTTTTGCCAACACCCATGAGACATAAAGTACATTTCTACTATTATGAAATAGTTGTTTTTAGATTCCTTAATCCTTTAGAATAATCTTTGAAGAAAGGAAAAATAACTTCATACATAAAAGTGTAAGAAGTCGGGTGTTTCACACACTTACTAAATGCATTAATGAAACTGGAAAGATTACCACACATAGCACAGTGCATGGATTACCACACTTATCTGTTGGTTGTTTTTAATGATTTCTTTGTACACTGCAGAAAAAGACAGTACAGTCAAACCACGTTCACTTCAAATGAAAGATCAGAAAGACTCGAGGAAACGGGCAATGTAAATTAAAGGCGGACAGGAAGACATGTAATTACATATTTGATACGAGGCTCGACCTCACACCTCCTCTGTCATCTTTCCATCATTCAGTGTCCCCTCTGTCTCATCTCCTCACGTCCTCATTTCCCTCGTATTCACACCTCCGCCTCGCTTCACACCTCCCTTAAAGTTCATTCTGTATATGTTAATTATGTTAAAGAAAACACATAGCAACAGTGATTTGTTGTGAACACAGACCCGTCCTCCCGTGCCTTTTAAAAAAACATCTTTGCATTGATGGCACCAACAGAGAGAAAAACACACTATTGCTCGAATAAATGACAGAGAAATAATTATTTGTTATTCTAGAAATGGAGAATTAAAAGAGAAACAAAGCAGAGTATAAAAATGTACTTTTAAAAGAAGATGATGAAATAACTTTTTAGGTGAAAAATTACAAAAATTATCCACTGATATTTGTAATAGACTCTTTTAGGGCCGACATCACAATGACGTCATTTCATTAGCTGGAGTCAAAACACAACTCGCCACCACAGGGCTGTAGGCTACACAGGAGTCTTGTGGTCTTGTTGTGTTATTGGGAGCCAGAATAGAAGGAGTCACGGCTCAAACTTAAATTTGATCACATAGCCGCCAGTGCCCGTCAACAAAAAAACAAAGAGAACTATGACAACGGCACATGCAGTCATCAAAAATGCTCGCATGTGCAGCGCTCACTTCATATCAGGTTAGGGAAAAAGTATTTCCTGTTGTAGGGATGAAAAACGTTATGTGTATTAAGGGTTATCATGTCCACCTCATCAGAAACTGGGGAGGGATTAAGAGGAATATTGGATTTCTTTGGATTTGTCTGGCGGTCCCAGAGAGTGAGTGACCTGAAATGGTGCGTTCGTAAATTCACTCTGATGCCCAGAGTGTGCTCTGCTACTCGGAGAGTGCGCTGCTCTGGATAACTGAACAGTACATTCAGACAGCGCTCCGAATTTATGAACAGTCCAGTTTGTGCCAGAGTGCACTTCGGCACTCGGAGAGAATCTTCCTGAACGCACCACTCGCATCATCTTCCTCCATCGTCTAAAACAAGACAACAGAACTTGCTAGTTGGCTCTAGCTATTGTCTGTGGAGAATTGTTTTGCCTCCAGTTAAGCCCCGCCCACCAAAAAACATCATACTGTACACACACATAAACACACACAGTGTCCAGTTTGACGGGACAATAAAGGATGTCCTTGAAGAACATGTAAAAAAAAATGCCATTCTGCCATTCTGCTGAAAGCCTACACACACACACACACACACACACAGATGTTTTTCTCTGCTCCTGTGCGTTTCTCATTTGTATGGTTCTTGTCAAACAGATGCAGTAAGAGCCCCAGGGCAACAAGGTCTCACCATACCCCCGGCTGTGCTTGTGTGTGTGTGAGAGAGAGTGTGTGTGTGCGTCAGAGTGAGCAAGCTCGCATGCTGACATGTCTGTGTCTCGGGGAGTATGAATGTAGGCTGTGTTTTGGCTGTGTATCTGCATTTGTGTGTGTGTGTGTGTGTGTGTGTGTGTGTGTGTGTGTGCTGTCTGTCAGAGATAAGACTCAGTGGGGCGTAGCAGAGATCCAGGAGAGCCACTGTCAGCCAGTGCCCTGTGGACACCATGCAGAGACACCATGTGTGTGTGCTGTGTGTCAGTTCCCCAGGAATACTGCTACATCTTTCTAAGTCTCCCTGGGTGGTCATAAAGCTGATTGTAGTCCAAGAATTAGACCCAGAAGGGCCACCACAGTGTGTAAGTGTCTGTGAATGCCTCTGTGTCTGCATATGTGTGTGTCCGTAGAGCTTTCTGTCTCCCAAAGCTTGTTCTTGGCACATCCTTCTATGTGTCTGTTCCCCGATAAGGAAATCAATAGGAGAGTGGACAGCTCAGCCCCTATGTGTCAGATCTGTGGAAGCCCACAGATGCTCTGAAATCCCACTGGGCGTGAACACAACACAACCTCCAATTTATAAAAATAACTGCTTGAGAAGTGTGTTTGACTTCCAAGTGCAGGAGCTTTATTCCAAAATGAGATGTCAAACATTTGAAAAGGCACAGTTAAGAGACGTCAAACATCCACAGAAAAGTCACGAGTAACTTTACTGAGCGGCTGGCAGTTGTAGTGTAATACATGATTCCACCTTCTTAAAAGCTCAAGTTATCCTCTAGTTATCAAAGGACAGTAAGTTCTTCCATAAATAAACGGTATTCAAGTAAGAAGAAGAAAAAAATGACAACTGTTATTGTACCGATAGAATTATGCCGGCCCAACGTCAGCAGGGAAGGTCAAAGGATGCAGATGACCCCAGCCCAAGGCCCAGGGAGGGCCCATGCAACAATTACTTGCATTAAGAAAGAGGCCTCTCTTTTTCATTATTCCCCACCTCTGTAAGAAGAGAGCAGCCATCTTGAGCTCTTTATGTCGTAGTTGTGGTCCAAAAGCCTTGTTAGGATCAGGTAGAAACAGACCGACTGTCAGGGGGTCAAAGGGTACAGATCACCCCAGCCCAAGGCCCAGGGAGGGCCCGTGCAACAATTACTTGCATTAAGAAAGAGGCCTCTCTTTTTCATTATTCCCAACCTCTGTAAGAAGAGAGCAGCCATCTTGAGCTCTTTATGTCGTAGTTGTGGTCCAAAAGCCTTGTTAGGATCAGGTAGAAAGAGACCGACTGTCAGGGGGTCAAAGGGTACAGATCACCCCAGCCCAAGGCCCAGGGAGGGCCCGTGCAAAAGTCTATGGTTGACCCTTAAATGGGATCAAGAATCAATTTACTTACTGACTTAAAATATATATCACTGACAATACAAGTTATATATTTACATGATAAATAAAAGTATTGTTATCATCTGATGCCACACATGTTGTGATAATGGTACGGTCGAAACTCAAATAGACAGGGGTCAGATTTGCAGAACGCACGTGTCACTAATGTAAAGATGTGAGGCGAAGTGCAGCCTGACTAGTGAATTAAAAATACCTCACCAAAGATCAGGGGCTCAAAAAAGAAAAGCCAGGGTTCGGAGAGAACAAGAAAATAAATGAAGCAGAGAGGCAATGGCAAAATTTGTGACCATAAAAACCAGGTAAGACGCTTGTGCTGGTAGCATGGTGTCATGTGAAACTTCACGATCAAAGGCATCAATTGACACCTTGTCATGTTATCTTGTAGGGAAAGGGCTGAATAACGCTCCAAAGTTAGGCAAAATTTTTAGAGAAAAAGTGGCATTGTGTATTTGAATTTTCTTGGAAATTGCATGTATTGGGTTCGACTGGAAAACTCTTTCGGATTCAATGAGCCCAATAGTATTCATGTGTGACGATGTTAGCCCACATAGTGAGTCTATTTGTAATTGCCCATGTTGATATTTGAACTGGTAGGAGGCCCAGGGGTAGACCTAGAATATGCTGGAAGGATTACATGTCTCATCTGGTCTGGGGACGTCTTTGGGTCCCCCAGGAGGAGCTGGGAAATGTCACTGGGGAGAGGAACATATGTAGTTCTTTACTTAGTTTGCTGCCCCCATGACCCAGACCCAGATCAGGGGATGAAAGTGGATGAATGGATACATGATATTTGAGCTGAGGGTATTCGGTGATGGTTCTGGAGTGAGTGTGGATGAGAGGCTCAATTTAAAGCAAATGTTGTCATCGTCCTCCTCGTGAGTCTTAATGGCTGGTCTGGCGCTATGTACAAAGAGATAAACATTATATGTTGAGTTAAACAGCACTGAAAGCAAAGCAAAATGGAAAAAAGTCAGGAAACAGATGTCTTTTTACACAGCGCCCTCTAGCTCACCTAGCAGATCTGGCGTGCATGCATGTCTTCCCCATCATCATGGCAAAGATGACAGAAAAACAGATGGCTTTTTACTAAAATAAGATAAAATTTACTGATAAAACCAGGGGATGATTTGAAATAAAGGCCTGTCTCTAATATATAGTCTAATATACTAATATACTAATTGGAAGGTCTGGTTGCCTCTGCATTGTAGGTAATTAAAGGTAATTAAAGTTTGTTATGAATATACTGTATTCTTTTTTCTTGGAAACAGAAGTAAAACTAAACAAAGAAAAGAAAACCACCGACATAAACTCAAGTTTTACTCAAGTAATTTGATCTGACATCCTTTGAAATAAAAATTTGGCTCACGTCAGTTTGTATTGGATTAGTATGGATTCAAGTCACTGCAATTTGGTGAGACTTATTTTGCTATACCTGCACTGATGAAGAAGAAAATAGATAACATAAAATTATGAAATATACACAAGGATGGACCAGAAAAATATAAATGCATCAATAAACAAACAATTGTTCATAAATTGATGAAACTTTCATCTAAGTTTTTATGTGAAAACTTATGCAAGTCTGTTTATCTGCCTACATCAGCCAGTGTGTGTGTGTGTGTGTGTGCCTGTGTGTGTGTGTGTGAAGGGAAGCGTACACCCATACAGTGTACACTCCACCTGCCTCTTTAACCATGTCCTGAGGGTTTGCCTTGGGGGATATGTGTGTGTACGTGTGCGAGTTGTGTTGTGTATGCTGGCCGCTTTGTCATGCCGTTGGTATTCTATGTCCATTGCTCTTTCATGTGCAGCGGCCTGTGTGTGCATGTGCATCTGTGTGTGTGTGTGTGTGTGTGTGTGTGTGTGTGTGTGTGTGTGTGTGTGTGTCAGAGAAAGTGGACACTTCACACAGAATTTCTGAAGAGAAATATAAGTAATGCATGAACAGGTACGGTGAGAGGGAGGTGGAGGAGGAGGAGGACTGGAGGTGAGAAAAGGAAAAGAAAAAGGTACAGAGGAAGTAGAAAGGGGGGCAGTGAGAACTGCGGGGAGCAGAGACGAGAGGATGCGGGGATGAGGTGAAAAGTTGAAACCAAAGACTGGGGAGCAGAACATGATGGTGAGGAAGTAAAGAGAAAAGGTGAACTAAAAGTGTGTAACAGGAGAAATGAATACAAATAAAGAAGATGAAAGGGAAAGAGGAAGATAAGATGTAAAGATAATATTGCTGTAACCTTTTTGTATTCGTACCAAACGGTCGCTGTCCAGTGTATGCAGCTGCACACAGAACACACGGTATGTAGACTGATGCACATAATGTGGAGTCATAGTTTGCAAGCCCGAGTTTCACCTGGAAACTTTTAGCCACAACATATGCTGAGGTTAACACAACGAGGGGCCTGGCGTGTTATTCAGTCACAATATGGTGAGTAAATGTTTGGATGTTTGGGTGCTTCAAATTCTTAAATACAGCCATGACGGAAGAAATTGTAACCCTCTTCCTATGCAGGCTTTTTATCCACCCATCTATTCATTTTCATCTGCTTATCATTTTTACAGCCTGTTGTGACCTGTTGCCTTTTAGAAAAGTGTTTATTTTTCTGTACAATGTGAGACAGAAATGTTTCGAATGTTCCTTATTTTTATGATGAATGAAAATAGTTTACTAAAGATACCAGTGGCCAAAATGCTCCCTCACTCCATTTAAAGTCCGGGTGTCATGAAAAATGTCTTTTTAGCCTTTTCAGGTCAAATCTCCAGTCATATTGAGCACCAATGCAACAAAGTATGTCAGCATTGCTTTACTTGTTTTAGTTACCTGCTGCGAGCTAGACAGCTGTGCAGCTAGCGTTAGTCGCACTATTAGCCAACTCAGGATTGTTATAAGCTAGTAGCTGGGCTAACTTAACGTTAGCACGCTGAAGGTCGAGGCAGCGCTTGTCTACCCTCAGAAAGAACTAGAAAATACACCGACCAAATATCGCTCAGAATAATACACCATAAAATTCCACTATACCGTAATTTTGCAATGTAATGATTAAATTAAAAGACCATAAAGACCATGACGTACGGTTGGCTTTACTCCCAGAAAAGATGAGGAAGAAAGATGATGAAGTTAGTAATGAAAAACCATCTCTGTGGTGACACTGGTAGAAAACAGAGAAGCCAAACAGTGAAAAAGAGAAGTCAGAGCTGACAGGTTCAATCCCATCAGCTGATTCTGTCACTACCAACATCTCATTGAACTCCAACCTGCTCACTCGCTGTACATTCATGCGGATAAGAGCAGCTGAATGCCAAAAAAAAAGTAAAACAGAGCGAGGAGGAGAGACGTGTCCACTACGAGCGTCCTGCTGTGTTGCTCCTGTGAAGCTGACAGATTTGAGCATAATTCTCATTTCATTAAAAACTGACTAAAATTTTTGTGACACTAAGAAGATCAATGTCTCTTTTAGACTCTTTCTCGCTGTCAGTCCTCCGTTTCGTTCAGCGTCACCCACCTTCTCTGCCTGTGTTTACATTTCAGAGTTAAGACTCTATCTTGGACTCTTATCCTCAGCAGCTTACAGGAGGCGAGCAGGTAGAAGTTTAATGTGTTGTTAATGGACACTTTGACAGGCCTGATGTGGTTATGTGACACAGTCTCACAAATTTGGGGAAATAAGCTTAAAATCAAAGGATGTGTTCGCACTCGTAGTTTGGTTAAGATGGAGAAATTAGACACTTTGCTTTGTGACCCACACCTCCTTAATGTTGACCCTGTTGACAGTATTAATGAGCATTCAAATTAGAGCAGTTGAAGTAAACATTGTGCACAAATGGACAGATAGGTCAGGGTTAGAGGAAATCACTTCTACATGAGGTGCCTTGCTGTCTCTGAAACTGAAAGAAAGAACTGAACACGAGCAACAACTTTGGCCTTCATAAACCCTCTAAGACATGGAAGAAAAAGATACACTCTCTATCACACCGTAACTGATTGACCTTTATAATCACTGAGGTAAATTTATTCGTAACTGCTTTTAAATCCACGCTACATTAACTTATATTTGGTTCATACCACAAACAAATTCCAACTGATTTCACTTTGAATAAACTACAGTCATCTTCTGTGATTTCAGTCTGCACCAAACAAGCCGCGTCCACAGCTTTTCAAACCAGGGTTACTTCAAGCTGAACCAATCAACAACATTTTCACTTTATACTTGTCAAATACTGGTCATAATACCCGTCTTGGGACAATTTTGGACGTTCAGAGACAACATGTTAATTTCCACTCATTACATACTTCGAATCTTTGCAAAATAAACCAGTTTTCACAGAAAGTGTACAGTTGCTTCTCCTTAATGATGTTTTTTAGGGCTTTTTTGGCTTTAATTGATAAGACAATGTATTAGAGTGAAGGTGGAGCAGCAAGAGGCAACTGGCTAAAACTGAACCTGTGGCCACTTCGGCAAAGACGCAGCCTTCGTAAATAGGGTGCCTGCTCTTCCAGGTGAGCTGAAAAGTAAAATAAATGAAAGGTTCAGAAAAGGTCATGGAATTTTTTTTTGTGTGTGTGTAACAAATTGTTACATTAATCTTCTGTGGATAACTTTCCACATAATGAAACATGATAGCAAATTTATTTTCTGTAGCTGTCGATGTAACGTTGCTCTAAAGTGCATCGATGTGTGACATCATTTGTTTTGTCTTTACGTATGCCAGTTAGCTGAAGTTATGTCGGTATAGAGTTCGAATCTGAGATGTTTGAAAAACTGAAAACTGAACATTTTTTAAATTTCGTCCACAAAAATATATGGGAACCCTGATTAAAATAACTCAATTGACTTTTGGTTTTACATGGGACTGTCAGCAAGCTCCTGGGTGAAAGTCCGGAGTTTGTTTGACCACCCACCAACCCTATGCACACTGTCCTGCTCTTTATACTTTGGCAGTTGCCTCAAGTGTCAAAAAAATGCCCCACCCGGTCGTTGTCTGATGTAAAGGGCCACTGACCTCGCAGACCAGGTTGAACCAGTCAGTGTCTGCCATGACAACAACCTTTTACATGTTGTGGAGGTACTGAAGAGCATCTTTAACATGATGATGATGAAAATACATGAAAATGAACCCGTTTCAGGCTGACAGGCTTAAGTAATCAGTAACTTCAGTTTGTGTTAGTTTAATAACAGTGAATGTGAGCGCTGTTGGATTTCGTTAAGGCAAAGCAAACCTGCACTGCTTCAGGGACAAAACATTTCTTGTACTGTTCCAAGAGGTTGTCTGAGGGAGCAGAGGCTCATGGGATTGAGGGCGATGTGATGACTCCGCCTGGAAGTGGACTCAGATGGCTTGGAGTGCAGATTGAGTGTGTGTTCCTGCCTGTGTTTGTGCGCCCATGCATATGTGTTAGACATGGTTGTGTTTATCTGTGTGTGTTTTCACATGTCTGATTTTATGTTTTTATGTGCCTTCATCTGTTATACTGGTTTTGTGCTGAGTAGTGTGTGTGTGTGTGTGTGTGTGTGTGTGTGTGTGTGTGTGTGTGTGTGTGTGTGTGTGTGTGTGTGTGTGAAGAGGAAGTGCATGTTTGCCACAGTGAGTTTGCTGTGAGGAGTGGGTAATCAGATCTTATTTCCCATGAGTCTTGGCTCTCCCTTGAGTGTAAAATACACTTCGTTTGCTCCCAACAACCCTGCACCTCCATTTTATTATCTTTCTTTCTTTCTTTCTTTCTTTCTTTCTTTCTTTCTTTCTTTCTTTCTTTCTTTCTCCAAATCCCTCCATATCTCCTGTCTGTCCTCTGTGATAGATGGAGGTGGTGTCATTGTGCTGTGAGTCTTTTCATTAAAGTATTCTTTGTGACCAGGCAGTGGAGTAGAACGTTCCCACTGTGTGTGTACGTGCTCTAGTGCTGAATTCATTATACCAAGTTACGGGCCTGAGGGAGTGTGGAGTGTGTTACTCACAACTCAAAGGTGCATGCACACGTGCGCGTACACACAGACACATGCACAGAGTGCATACCGCACTCTCTCAATCCCCAGGATTTGGAGAAATGTGTTTGTATAAAAGTCAGAAGCAGCTCTGAGCTGGTAAATAACACTGAGAGATTGGACAGAAGGAAGGAAGACACACAGACAGACAGTAAGAAAAAAGGAGTAGTAAGTCTTATGTAATTAGCCACTGATGCTTACATTAAGGAATAGTATTACTAGTTTGGCTATCTAGAAGTGGAGCCGATGTCGCACGTCCATAAAGGCATGTGGTTTTTGTTCCAACTTTTATCCGTCTCACATTTTACTTGTTAACAAAGCCAGGAGATTGTAAGGACAATGCAAGGGCAAGTCAGCAGGTCGCTCATACACCGAGTCGACGGCTGAGTCAGATCTGTTCCCTTCAGGTAGAGTGCGTTCATGAGGGTCAGGGAGGAACATTATCATACTGAATTTGCAGCATGCAGGGCCGGGCTCTCAGGCCACAGGTATGTTAGGTGGAGCGTATTCATGCACAATAATCTTCTCCATTAAGAGTTTTATGTGCCAAAATATTGTTTGATCAAAACTAGGCACGTTTAAAAAAATCTTTTAGTGCTTGCTGTAAAAAAATATGCTATTTATGGATGAACGAAAAGCATCAAAGTAACCAAAAGCATTCATACAGTTTCACTCAGACTTTAGAAATCGATGTTTATACAGCATTATGAACTGTTTCATTCGGTAATAATATGTCTGGTCTATGTCCACATGAGTCATGAAGAGACAGTGTGGCTATTTCAGCTCTGCAGTCTGCAGAAACCTCTGCCTGTTGATTTTTGTAGAAGATGTGGAAAATGATTTAGTGTCTTTGCAGTGTTTTTCCCTAAAATTAGAGGTTAGAAGTGACACCAGCTCGTACAAAATAGCACTGTAATTTACATAATTATGGTCCCTGTTTCAAAAACATAGTTGGTAATGCAAGCCGTTGGTTGGCTTAATGACAACACTTTACACACTGGTTATAGTAAAGTAGAAATATTGAATGATGAACTTTGGGAGCTGTTATTTTTTATCTTTCATATCTGCAGAACAGACACACAGCAATTTGCAATAAAACGTATCCAATATAAATTTGTTCCACTCAAACTCAGGGCATGTGGTGGTTTATCATTAACACTTGATGAGCTGGGCTGATCATATCGGAGCTGGATCTGTGTGTGTGTGTGTGTGTGTGTGTGTGTGTGTGTGTGTTATCAGTTCTCTGGCAGATGAACTGCTAAGTTCAAGGAGCTGCGAAATAGACCTGGAATGTTTTACTGATAAGACGGTGACTTACAAAAAGATTAAGGGAAGGAAGAGAAAATTAATTAACAAATATGTAGAGAGACGGGGAAATCTGATGCTGTTTTGAACTTTAGATATGTTTCAAGCAATAAAATGCTAATTATTTGTATTCTGTCCAGTTGAAGTGAAATTTTAACAGATTGGCAAACACAACCATGAGGAAAATTAAAACACTTTTAATACTTTTAAGCTGCATATGGAAGCATTCTTGACTTTGGTTCAGAGATAATTCCTCTTTATTACAATTGATTTTGATTAGATTATAAGATTGTACTCACCAAGTTAACAGCTGGGATCTGGGAACATGACGTCGCTAAAAGAGTCAGAGATGAAACATGACAGTCACACAGATGTTAGTGAAACCAACATTGGTGTCATAACCTACAACCAAAAGCCTGAAATTGGTCTTAACCAGTTACACAATCAGATCATCTTCCAGATGAAGTTGGTTTAAAACCCAGAGAAATTTGAGGCACATAATATCAGACTTCAGTTTGCTTTTGACACCAATTATCCAGTAACTAACTGGTTAATTTTTAAAGAAAGAAAAAATGCGTGTGAAATACAAGAGGCATTTCTGCTTAGTCTGGCGCTTCATTGACTCAGTGAGCCTCAGCACAACATTTCGAAGGACTTTCCATTTACAGATTAGTGACAGTTTGATGTTTTGTGGTGTAAATGTCTTGCCATTTATTTTATTTTCCGTTGGCTTTGCTGACAGATGCCGGCTAGCCGCGTTAACACACGGAGACATAGTCTCCACTGGTTAGGTAGTCTTGGCCAGTTCAGCAGCGCTGCTCATTTGTAATGACTTCTAGGTACGCCATCCCAATCAGGTCTCACTCTGAATTTGTGAAATATCAGTACTCGGTTAAGCGTCGACATCGCTAATAAAAACCCATAGTGAGGAGAAATACAGAGGAAGAGGAACCACTACATGGACTCTTATCATCGCAGCAATCATTACTCTCTCTCTCTCTCTCTCTCTCTCTCTCTCTCTCTCTCTCTCTCTCTCCACTGTTGAAACAGGAGAAAAACAGATTTTGGTAGAGCGATTGTCATTTTCGGTGCAACTGATTTTTCCATCTTTTCCACCACCTGGGTGATATCTTTTCTCTCCTCTCTGGTGGGCCGAGTCCATCTCTATCTGTCTTTCTATCTCTCTCTCCCTCTCTTTCTCCCTCTCTTTCTCTCTCTCTCTCTTTCTCTCTCTCTCACACACACACACACTTGTACAGATACACACACTTCCTCTATCTCTGAATCTGTCTCTCTCTGAGAACACGGCAGAGCACGGAAAGATTTGATAGCACTTTTGGATTTGCCACAAACACATGTGTATACAGAATACACACTCACAGCCACACATTATAAGGTGTGTTATAAACTGCCAGCAGAGAAGAGGTGATAAAAAAAGTAATATTACCACAACTATTATTCCTAAATCTTGTGTGTGTGTGTGTGTGTGTGTGTGTGTGTGTGTGTGTGTGTGTGTGTGTGTGTGTGTGTGTGTGTGTGTGTTGCATCGGCTGTCAGGAGAAGCAGACAGTGAAATGAAGTGAGGACCATTTAGATTGGAGGAAGTGATAACAGCCACTACCGACTGTGCTTTCTCTCTAACCCTTTAACTTTTGTATGGTCATCTATCTTAAACAGCCACCTCACTAACTTCCTCTGTTTTCTAACATAATTTCAACTTGTCTGTTCTTTATCTCCCTCCATTAACCTTCTTCAGTACAGCATCCTTTAGTGTTTTTCCTTTACATTATCCTCATTTTTGGAAATGATTCTTTGAACATCTTACAGAGATAGGTTGGGCTGACTTGGTGGCCCAGGGCAGGGTTTCCAGGTCTTGAGTTGACCCTGACCTTAGCATTTGGGATTTTTAAACATTTTTAATCAGTTTTTAAGATGCTTTTTACACTACTGTTGAAGTGAGGTGGTTCGGTTGGAGCAAGTGGCAACCACAGGGGCTGAAAAAGGGCAGTGCCAAAAACTGCAGTTCTTTGAATGGCCACTTGAGGCTGGCTCCAGAAACCAGTATCCTCATCATCCTCACAGAGATCACGCTATAGGGCCGCTACGAAGTCACTTCTTCATGCCGCTGTAACATGTTTACACAGAAGCAAAAGATGGCGGCATCATGCTGCTCCTACGACATTATGCCGGCATTGCAGAATCAAAAGAGGTGTGATGGACATGACATTTTACACACAGTGTTGGCCTCTAGAATGATACAGAGCACATGTTTTAGCAGGGCTTAATAGTAATAATAATAAAATAAATGAAATTAAACAAACAGAATTCCTGATGCTTACGGTGTAACACAGGGATCTATTTTGGGCCCTGTGCTTTTTTACTCTGTAAATATTCTACATTGTCAAAATTGGTTGTCAAATTTATCTAGACACAAGTATAGCTTTTTTTTTAAGCCAACACACTATTGAGAAATTTCACTGGTACTGCAAGGTGCTGTTAATGTTGAATTTCCACTTCAGGTAAATGCAACAAATTGTGTGCAGGCTTTAGGACAGAGAGTTACAGCTCACAGTAATTTGCATTTATACAATTTGACTGGTTTTAATTAACAGTGTTGGGTAATATCTTAGCAACTGGCTCAGTGAAAGAAAAACAATACAAAACAAACTTTTATTAACATAAAATAAGTAACACTCCACTCAGCTCTCAGGTCTTGATCATTGTAATGTCATTTATAAATAAGATGCTGCCTCCACTTTTTGGGTGGATTGTGTTTACCATACTAATTACCATCATTGTATCATAATTTTGTTTGACCTTTCTTAACTGGCGTACATAAATACTTTCCATTCGGTATTATATTGAGAGAACAAAGCCCTTGTTGTGGACATAAGTTCCCTCTGTATGTGTTTTGATTTTCCCAGCTGAGGTTGGCACAGCCAGTTTCTTTCTGTTGTGACATTTCAAACTTTTCTCCAAAAATCCACTCAGCTCTTGGACGGGAATGTAGCCTCTGTCTCCCTAAATCTGCTGTACTTTCATCACGGCAGCAGAGGAGAAGCAGACGTGATTGTGGCCACCAATTTTGCACTCAGCGCATCAGAAATTGCTCTGTTGCAAAGCAGTCCATTTGGAGAACAAAATGGATTCTACTTTTTTTTTTATATATTCTAATCTTCATCACACGGGCTTCTTACCTGTCACTCAAATTGATCATTTCCCGTAATTCAGCCAGGCTAACTCACAAAATTATTCATGCACACAGATGCACACAAGATTAAACCGGCACCCACACACACCCACAGAAACACACTTACACACAAAGTTGAACAAGACAAAACATACGGGTTTTCACAGAGAAACAATTACACCTCATCACACTGAAACTAACATAAAACACACACGCCTTACCTCTGTAAATAAATGTATATGCAAACATACACCCAGAGAGAATGGACACACACACACACTGAAAAACACACATCTTTTTTCCGTTTATATTCCTGAGACACACAGGCAGACACAGAAACACACACTCACACACTCTGACCCATCCTCAAACATCATGCTGGGATTGTAATACAGTGCAGTAAAGAAGTAGATCCATATACTTTGCACCCTCAGGGTGTAGTAACACGGGTCGCTTTTGAGTGTGCGATGTGTCTTCCTACAACAAGGCCCCAGGATACACAAGATAAAACCTTTTATGGGGCCAGGACTGCTGCACACACACACACACACACACGCACACACACACTGAAGTCTTTATTGGCCCACAGTTACAGTGCTGCACTCCTGCTGTATCCCATTTTAAAACTTCATGAGTCCTGCTTTTTTTTTTTTTTTACTACAGTGTAAGTTTGGCTTCTGCAGAGACAAAACGGTGTCCTGCGGGACGACGACTCCTGCAGACGTCTCCTCTCACCTCGTTCATATTCATATCCAACTTTTTAAACATCTAATGCAAAGTTTTAGGTGTTTGAAATATGTGTCATGCACCCAGAGGTGTCCTGAAATATGAAAATCACAGACAAGGTTCTGAATTATGTTCGATATCAGACACCTGGAAGCGCGTCACTTTTCTTATGACACTTACTTGTTATCACTTTTCGGAGCCAAATATACAACCTTGATTTAGTGTTAGACAAAAGGCTCAAAAGAAGCTTATTTTATTCATGAATTAACTCCATCTGTAGGAGAAATGTAGACAAGAATGTACCTTTTTTTAGAATTCGTTTTCCTGAGGTGATGTGCAGTGCAGCCTTGTGCAGGATCAACTGGTTTAGTTATATTTGGTATATTTGGTGTGCTTGTCCAGCATTTTCAGTAATGTATGAGACTGGGCCCTTCAGGGATTTGGAGTGCTTTGGAAAACTTTTCGTTTTTGTCAGGAACGACAGAATCATCACAACTTGAGGGCTGCATTTTATTTTGCAGTGCAAGTTTTCATTTAGGATTTTAGATATGTAACATTTCTGTGCATTACTAGTTTTTCAAGTAAGAACAAAACAAAACAATGCACACGACAAGACCAGGTCAAAACCTAATATATGGCTGGACTGAAGCTGAAGGGCTTTAAATTTGAAATGATGTCTTTTAATTTGAAACTGGAAGTGGCAGCATTCCAATGGTAACTACATAATGGATGCCAAGATGGTGCAACTCCCTTAAAACCCACAAGGTTCACGGACAAAACAGCTGTCTCAAACTAGAGGCATTTTCCCCACATATACAACATGCTAATGTATGGTGTTTCCTATTGCATAAATTAGCCTAATGTCGAGCAGAGTTATCCTCAACCAGACCATTCTCATTCCGAAGTCGTCAAATACAGCTGCTTTGTCAGTGATTTTGGCGTCAGACACAGACACCAAAAGCCACCTCTCGTGGCAGAGCATCAGTTTGCAACACAGTCGGATGGAACTGGTGATGACGTAATTTAAGGAAGTGGAAAGTCCCAATGTGGTGGCTGGGTCCAACCAATCCTGGACTTTCACCTGGGAGCCTGCTGTCTGCTTCGGTATGAATGTAGAGCTAAACCCGAACCCAGCCATGTGCGTTTGCTGCCTAAACCTAACCACCAGCATGTGTGGTGTTGTACTGACGTAGTGCGTTTATTGTTGAAGAGACAGTTTGCAAACTGTACATTTCCTGTGAAAACAGAAGTGTATGCGTGACAATGCGTCCCTTCTTTTTGTTCCCCTACCCATTTTCCATTTTCCCTCTTCCACCCTTTTCTCCTCCACTTGACCAAAACTTTCTTCCCACATCCACGGTTCCTCTCATCCCTGCAGCACCCCCTCCTTCATCCTCCCATCACACTTCATTAGCATCACTGTATGAAGGCCAACTGTAGTTGATAAGCAATCAGAGTCTGTGTCTGTATCCATCTGAGGAGTGGATGTGTGTGTGTTTGACTCTGTGTATGCGCAGATGGATACACACATTAAAACATGTTTGTGTACTTGCTGTAGAGGTGTTTGTATGTGTGTGTGTGTGTGTGTGTGTGTGTGGGCTAGTCCCCAGTTTCAAATGTGTGTATGTGCAAGTACATAAATCTTTCTGTGCATGTTCAAGCACACTCCGCTTTGTGTGGGTGTATTCTGACAACAGGTACAAGTACTCGTGCCTATTTTCTACCAACAAACGTTGGTGTGTGTGTGTGTGTGTGTGTGTGTGTGTGTGTGTGTGTGTGTGTGTGTGTGTGTGTGCTCCCTCCATGTCGTCGTGGGTGCCAGGTTGTGTGTCACTGGGTGGCCTCTGTAACTCTCCGCTGTAAACGAGCTGGCAGAGGGAGGGATGGAGGGATGGTGGGTGGAAACAGACGGAGGGAGGGAGTGATTGAACGATCTTGCTCTTTCTTCCCGCCGAGTAACATCAGGAGAAGTTGTTGAATATAAATGATGTTAATGACGAGTTGAGTTGCAGTTAAAGCTGTTGTAAAACACAGCTAACAGGCCGCTGTTAGAGGAAGGTGTCAGAGGTTTTGCACGTTCAGACTTCCTACAGCAAACAACAGTATGTGCTCTTTATATCGCGCCTCAGCAGTTTGTAAATCATGTTGCGGTGCTTCAGATTTTTGACTGCTTCTGAGAAACACATCTACATTTAAAACACATCTTCTGCATCTTTATTAAATCCTCCTTTCTTCTAAACAAGTGAAGAAAATTGCAGCAGATGAGACCATTTTTCCTGCTTCCAGTGAATAACCATTTAAAGTTTACTGGAAAAAAGTGAAGTGCTCTTTTATTAAGAAAGAGATGAAACCATTTAAAAAAAATATGACACACAGAATGAAAGGAAACAGCACTTTAAAGCGTAACTTCAGCCTTTGTCGATGAAGTTGTTTGTCTCCCTCTCTCAGGATGGTGAGGATAATTTATTTTCTTGTTCTTTGTATTTCTCTTAATTCTCCTTTTTTTTTTTTGAAGGAAACTGTTGGTACCTCATGAATGTTAAGATGAGAAACATAACTGCACACATATGCTTTTAAATGCATTCAACGCACAGACACTTTCTCTACACACACACACACACACACACACACACACACACACACACACACACACACACACACACACACACACACACACACACACACACACACACACACAGATGCTTATTGTCTTTCACTCTCTGCTGCACTCATGGACGCACACACAGACTCACTCACAGGCGCACTCACTCACAGCCTCCATATAGTTGAGATGGATGAGAGTTTGGTGACTGACAGTTGATTCATCGGTCCCGCAGCCACCATACATATTCTAATAGGGCCTTGAGGAAAGTAAAAAACTTGCAGAGTGAGATCAGGACTTTGCTTTTAGACAGCGGGAGGAGAGGGGCCATTATTCTTAGCTAGCATATCATAGCTGTCAACTGAAAAAGCACCTGCCACGGAGGAAAAAAGAAAAGATTAATACAGAGACCCCAGACTTCAATCTTAAAATGACTCGTTTATTCGCACTTGTTTGAGAAAGCTTACTGTACAGAGTGAGGAGTTAATTTTCAAAACAGTGTGTGCTGTGTTTGAATGGTTGGTCCTCCATAATGCATGCATCTCTTTTTTGAGCATTATTGCCCCCAATGGATTCATTCAGCTAATATATGGATATGTAATTTTGAACAGGGGCATAAAAATGATGTGTCTCTATCAAATATCTTTCAAATGTACTGATTTTATATGCATTTGATCTGAATTAGGGGCTTAAGAAAATATCGATACCCTTAAGTATTGGGTGGTTTGCAGCCGAGTGTGAAGCATTTGGCATGAGAGTCAGCACCTCCAAGTCGGAGGCCATTGCCCCCTCCAGGTTAAGAGAGAGTTACTGCCTCAAGATCTCGTGGCCTTCTTCACGAGTGAGAGTAGAATGGAGCGTGAGATGGATCGGCGGTTTGGTGCAGTGTCTGCAGCGCTGCAGGCGCTGTATCGGACCGTCGTGGTGAAGAGGGACCTGAGCCAGAAGGCAAAGCTTTCCATTTACTGGTCCATCTACGTCCCGACCCTCACCTATGGTCATGAGCTTTGAGTAGTGACCAAAAGAATGAGGTCAAAGTGGCCGAATTGAGCTTCCTCAGAAGGGTGGCTGGGCTCAGCCTTAGAGATAGGGTGAGGAACTCAGACATCCAGAGGGAGCTCAGAGTAGAGCCGCTGCTCTTTCACGTCGAAAGGGGTCAGTTGAGGTGGTTCGGGCATCCGATCAGGATCCTCCTGCGCGCTTCCTGTTAGAGGTGTTCCAGGTGTTCTGAGGGGACCCCTCCATTATTGACCCCATCAAACAAAATGGGGGCGCTAGAGAGCTCATTTCTTATCTAGGCCTAACCGCCATATGGATTTTTACTAAACTTGGTAGATATGTAGAACAGGACGCCTCAAGGTGACTGGAGAAATTTAACTCTAATTGGCAACTGGGTGGCGCTATAACAACAGGAAAATGCTTCAAAATGGCTAAAATGCGACCGATCGCTGTGGCTCCCCCTGTGGACCAATGTTGGTGTTTTTTTCTAATGTTTGGTATGACTAAGTCATGGTATCGTATGCTGTACTCAATGGACTAGTTGCTGGACTAAAGACAAAAAACATGTGCTTATGAAACAGGCATCTGTATCAACAGATTCTTGTAAATTCTTGCAAGCGACACGTGCACTCACTGCAAGTAGGCTAGACAGTGAGTTAAATAAAAATTAGATCATCACCTCTGACACAAAATGTAATGGTAATGAAATTCCATTCCAGTTACATTTGTAACTTCCACTTGTGGAGGAGCTGTGTGCATATTTTCACACTTGTGTGTCTTTGCCCTTTTTTTATCAGCAACAGTAGAGATGAAAATAAATGAAGGAAGAAAGAGGAGAGATGACACGCAATCGTTTCTCGCCAGATTTGAACTTGAGACGATTTGATTACATGGTCAGCATCGTGGACTCTGAGGCCGTCAGGATGCTCTGCTGTTGTTTAGAGATGATATACAGTATACCGTTTCCCAGCAGTGCCACGCTCAGGCAGATATGTCTTGATCCACCTCACAGTGAAGCTATCAAGAACTCAACTTTATTGATCTAAAATAACAGTTCATTCAGCTGTGAAAAAGATTCAAGATTATCAAGAGGTCCGTCCACTCTCACTCACATCCTGATGTGTTTCGTGTACAGCTCAGGCATGACCGCTGTCCAAGGTGCTGATCCTGAGACCGTCAGACATACAGTAGAGGAGCTGTCCATGGTAATTACCACAGGATCCTCAGTGGAGCAGTCTGATGACCAACAGAAAAAGCTCAGAATAATTTCACTGTCACTGTTTCCATCTGTTTCTGATGCTCTTTAACCGAATGCGGTGTTGCGAGTGAGTCAGGTTGCTGTGTCTTGACATCATTTTGTTAGTTAACACCGCTGAGTCTGCCTCTCAGAGCGGTAGAGAGAATGTAGTTTTAGACAGCACTGTGTGGGCTGCAGGGGCATACTTTACTGTCTGGCCTGCATCAGCGGAAAGCGAGCAGTTTTTATACAGAGGATCCAAATTTCTACTTTTTTTTATTTAACTGTCTGCAGAAGTTTTTCTTTTTCATCAGACTAAATTGTCAGTAGACTGCTTTTATATATGTTGTTATTCCGATGCTCTCCCTCACATGCACATTCATTAAAAACAGTAAGGAGTATGATCGTTCACTTGGAGATTTGGGGTTGAGCAGATAATTAACTTCAGCACTTAATGCTCAAGGCCAATTCCTCTTAAAGAAATAAAGCAAATATTACATCATCACTGTGAAGTGTTTAAGATCTGATGCTCCTTTAGTTACCTCGTCTTGTTTCATTATGTGCTCTGTAGCTCTTTTATTTTTACCACTGTGCCTATCAATTCAAGGAGGTCTCACTATTCATATGGATATTTCATTTTGAAAAGAAGCTGCTGTCAGGAGTTTGGTTTGGAAAAAAAGAAACCAACACAAGGGAGTAATAAAACATCCTATGCTTTTAGGCTTGACAGACGCCATTATTTTAAAGTAGCATAATATGAAAGTCTAGTGGCAAAGTAGCTGTCAGCAACATGTCAACAACGTGATGGATTAGTGCTACAGGTAGAGAAATCGCTCCGTAAAAAGTAGCTTTTAGTGGCAGCTGTTTTTTAATGTAAAAGTTGAACTGTGTCTCCTTTCACTTTACATTTACATCACATTGCACCCATTTATGGCTGTGGGTTTATATACTTTGAGGCTCTGATGTAAGACTAAGCTTTGATCGCACGCTCACATTGACAGTTGATTCCTTTACACGTCAAGGCCCTTGCTGCGCCTTTTTATTGTTGCCAGGCAACCACCCCATCACCTTCTTACACTAACCTTTACATGCAATCAATCTATCGTTTTTTTATTCCACAATAATGAATCACTACTTCCCAAAATGAACAGGCAGAGGGCACTTGCTGTAGCTCTGGTTGAGTAAATAGTTTGTTGGGCACAGGGAAACAGAGATCTGTGTGGGTACATGAGACCCTAAGAAAGAGGGTGGATCATGGGGAGCACCACCAGTTGGTCCAGGAGCTTCTCATCCATGATGGACGTTTCCAGGCATATTTACTTTGACTTGCGGGCAGTTTGCTGTCTATCGTTGGGCTGTATAACTCTGAGTTTCCAGCAACCACTACCACCAGTTTCTCCTCCATTGTTTACCAAGTGTACACTTGTTGTCGTGACCACCACAGAAGGCCCTCCTATCAAATCATCCGATTGGACAATGGGAAAATAGATGACGTGGGGCGCTTTTCCACTTTGAGTTGAAGTTTTTTCAGAGCACTCCGGCTTCATTCTTGTTTTGTTGTCACCAAAAAAATGCCTTCAGCAAGGGTATAATGTTTGGGTGAAGTAAAATTAGAGCTTTATTCTAAACACATTATTTATGTTAGAAGATACTTTCTGAAAACACATGAAAAGACTGTAAACTGTATAGCACTGCACTGTGGAGTTAAACTGCTTTTCCAACACATTCACACTCCCAGCTCGTCAAAACTGACGCTCGGTCAGTGGCAAGCCATGTGGATGGTAAATGGACCTGCACTTGTATAGTGTCTTTGTAGTCTTTTGTCCACTCAAAGCACTTTTTACACTATGAGTCACATTCACACACTGGTGGTTGAAACTACCATACAATGTGCCACCTGCTACTGAGTTTTTAACACTCTCACACAATGGTGGACCAACAATTTGGAGCTCAGTATCTTGCTCAAGGACACTTTGACATCGCCTCGAGGAGCCGGGGATCAAACCGCTGATCTCCTGATCGGTGGACAACCTGCTCTACCTCTGAGCCACAGCCGCCCCACAAAACATGACATGCTCCTGAAAATATAAGGAGTATTCTCTGCTCTGAAACCGCGGGGGTGTATCTACTGAAGGCCAGTCTTGCCCTTCTGATAAAGCCGTGACTTTGGCAGCAACAAGTCAAAACAGTCAGTGTGTTGGGTGCTGCAGGACGGATGGAGGTTGAGCCCCGCACCTGTCATCTGCACACACTGTGGTGACTAAGAGCTGGTTAAAACTTGGCAAATTCTCCTTTTAATACGCTACTCAGAACGCTGCTTTGTCACTTTGTCACACCATATTAGACAGGCAAGACTGGCCTTCAATAGGCACACCCCCACAGCTTCAGAGCAAAGAATACTCCTCATATTTTAATGATTTTGAAATCTACTTTGATACACTTGGCGATTTTTTCAATCATTCAAAACTGACTGGGTGTTTAATCACACTTTTCTGTGTTGGGACAAACTCAGAATACACTTTATATTTGCTTGACCCACACTTTAACAACACAATGTACATTATTAGTCTCTGAGTGAAATTGGGTATCGATGCAGTCGTAACAGACTGTACTGAGATTAGTATTGAGTGTGTGGCGTTTGAAAAAAAAGACAAAAAAATTGCCAATCAGCCTGAAAATATTGGACTCTTAACTCTCTTTTATCATTATGGATATTTTTATTGGGGAAATGAATTGAGGTCTGCGAGTAACCTGAAAAGCAGCTGGTACATAAAACACCACATAATGAAATGATGCATTCCAAATTGTGTTTATTTTTGAAAATTACACTGAGCACCCCAAGGAGGGGTTATTGCTGCATTACACACTTAGGCACCACTGATTGGACTTTAATATAGTTTTTGGGAAAGATGAGTTCTGTAATGTATTTTTTTATAACGATGATAAGCTCAGGTGGGGGTGCAGTTACAGTCAACACAAGATAATGTATTTGTTTTCTGCCCTCAGACTGAATCACATGAAAACTTGTTTTATCAGTGGAATATTCTCTGATTTTGCGGCATCATAAAACAAAGAAGAATCAGAATCCACACTGAACTAACCACCCCTGTTTCTATTTCACAGCTCCACCCACCCCCATCGCTCCACCAGAGCTTCTAGCAGTTGGCGCCACTTACCTTTGGATCAAACCCAACGCCAACAGCATCATTGGCGACGGGCCGATCATCTTGAAGGAGGTGGAGTACCGAACCACTTCAGGGAACTGGGCAGAGACCCATGTGGTGGACTCTCCCACCTATAAACTGTGGCATCTGGACCCAGATGTGGAGTATGAGATCAAGGTCCTGCTCTCCAGGCCTGGAGAGGGAGGAACAGGGCCGCCGGGGCCGCCACTGGTCACCAGGACCAAATGTGCAGGTAGGGGACTGCCTTTATTTCTTATTCTTTTCAAGCCTTCACTTTTTGTTGGTTTGTTCTGCTCTTTTATTTACCACGTTCCTCTGATGGTTGCTTGCTTCTTCTTTGTCATGCTTTGTTGTGGAGGGCTTTATTATGGTCCAGGGTGGCCGTGCTAAGCTGACAGAAACAGCTGCTGTGTCCTTGTGTTTTATGCTCTGAGTGAAAACTGAACACTCCGCTCACTCGTAGTTGATGTTGATGTTGGGCAATTGTGGTTAAAAAGCTGCAGACTATAAAGTAAGGTTTGGATATATGGATAGGTTTTGGTTTGAGTATAAAGCTCGGTCTGAGTCATCTGATTTGGAGACAGAGAGGCGAGAAGGCAGATGAGCAAAAGGCCAAGAGAAAAATAAAAAGAAATAAAAGAGAAAAATGGAACAAGAGCACAAATCAAAGATGATGATAATTGGGATGTTAAGAAGGTGCCCCAGAGATGAAGAAGAGGTGGAGTGTGGGGGTTGGAGGAGGAGAGGAGGAGGAGGAGGGAGGAGGAGAAGATGGGGGAGGTTAGGTGGGGGCAATCATGGCCGATAATGAGGATCCCAGCGAGGGTGTAAGGACACATCGAGTGGCAGTTCATTTGATAATATGACAGCCCATCAGATCTCGGATGGAGGCGTGTGTGTGTGTGTGTGTGTGTGTGTGTGTGTGGATGAGTTAACCCAGCAGGAGGCCATCATTACCACTCTCTAGCCCCACCACCACTGCTCTCTGTGAACTCTGTTGTTTCCTGTCCTCTTTATTCCTTCTGAGAGCTTTGGTTCTCTGCCTGAACCTCGCTGTGCCCGACCTGACCAGACTGCAAGTTCTCAACATTTTCTGCAGCTTGAATTGGATCGGGTTTGCACTAATTTCCCTTTTTGTATATGAATTCACAAACTGTTAAGGTTTACTCTTACTGCACTTGATGCTCGGCTGCTGCATCTCCTTCGTCTTGGTGTCTCAGAGTGCTAAAGCTGGTGGTCTGAAAAACCGAAGTGCCAAATGTTAGATTCCAACAGCACTTTGAACTTTTGAGCAGTCCAGTTTTTGCCAGAATGGATTCTGTGCTTAGACTGATAATTTAGAAATGCAAACTGTGTCACAAATTGCTGTTGCCGCACTCAAAAGAATTTTGTTGACTTTCGCTTGTAATTTTTTTTTGGAAACCCCAGAAATTCTGTTTATTAATCGGGCTGGCCCAAAACTTCAGCCGTGGTTCAGGCTCAGGTCATCAGCAGTTGGGCCTGATTTTTGGGCACTGGATCAAAGCTGTGCTTCCTTAACACTGTCTTACAGAAATACATGAAATGGACACAACCCCTAAACAGCGCATTAAGTGGTGATGGGCACAGAATATGTCAAAAGGTTTTTGGAGAGATAAACACTAAACAAAATATTTGGTCAGGTTTAGTAAAAGATTGTGATTTAAGTTGACATAACTACATGGGAGATGCAAGTGGCATATAAAGCTACGTGCTTCACATCATTCCGACATAAAGTACTTTGTAGTAACACAAAGTACCTACATACAGTCTATAAAGTCTCATCTACATTGACTGTATACGGGACATGAACAGTGGTCTCCTGGTTCTTACTTGTTTGAACAACCCATTCTCACTCTGACCTTGTCACATATGTCTTTGGTCATGGACTCTCCACGTCTACATATGTGCAGCATACCCTGGGTGTTTTGGTTGTTGATGTTCTGGGACGCAGTGTCAAGTTCTGCCTGTTACATGCATTAACTTCTTTCAAAACAAACACACTACGTCGGTACAACATCGGGAATTTACTTTTTTCCCTTCAACAACTACACGTTGTTGCACGTGGTTGGGTTTAGGAAAAAGCAGGGTTTGGCTTAAGAATTTTACGGGACGTGAACACCGCTCTTCCACATAAAAGTTTACTCAAGAGAAAGCCAAAGAATTTGTACATCATGACGATTTATAGTGTCTGACAAACAAGCAGTGTCAGTTGACACCCCTATAGCTTTCCAATACACATTAAAAGGTGTTTCCTGTCACTTAAGCTGCTGTTTTCTTGTTACTCAGGCATCCAGCTATGAAAACAGTTGCTTCAAATTTGGCCTGAATCAACGGCAGATCATTTAGCTGAAGTCACGTAAGGATAATAGGTTTATGTCAGGGCCACGTACACTATAGTGGGTGTTTGTTGGACCCATTCAACAAGCCTCCCACCCACTCTACTTGGACTTTTATAGCGTTAACTTTGGTTCTTGTCCTGCTCTGTTTTCCCCATAACAGCGACCAGCCACATATCATGCCAACATTAACATTATTTTCGTCCGTGTCTGACGCTGGACAGCTTTTCTCCTGACCTTTTTTTCTCCATCGTTGTAACTCTTTTTCTCTTTTATGTCTAGTTTTTTTAATTTCATATTCACCTTTTGAACATGACTAGAGGACCTGGTAGAAGTGCTCCATAGCTGTAAGTTACTCCAGTAGCCGGTGGCAGCCGACTCAGCTAGAGACATCACCGGATCCCGGCTAGTGCTAACACCGGGAGCTAACGCTAACGTTCCTACCCTTCTCCGTGACTGAGAGCAATGTTTTAGCCTAGCGGGCAGCCCCCCAGACAGTCTGTCTGTCCGTCTGTCTGTCTAAATAAAAACATGGAACTAATTACATCCATCTTTTTCTTGAACTAAATTTTGAATTTTGGACTTTACAATACTCTTGACTTAAATGTTATTGGAAATGTCTGGAAACAAGCATGTTTGGAATTAAGACCAACCAGAGATCAATAAAATAAATATAGATAAATATATGATGAACTTTTCATTGTGAGTTTTTGGTCTGGCTACATTCCTGATCCCTACAGAACCAGCTCCTGTTGTTAACCAGCACCTTAAATACCATTTGGAACATCTTTTATTACATTGATCGTTTTGTCATTGATCAGTTTCAGAGGTGTTTAAACCATAACTTTAACAGATACCAGTTCTTACACTTTTTACCTTCCATAATGTCATAACATTGTATTTATGCAGTTTGTTTTCATTCAAAGACACAGAAACATTGAACTCCAATTTGATGTCATTTTATTGTGACTAATGATGAATTTCCCCTCAGGGGGATTAATAAAGTAAATAAACTTCAAACTTAAACTTAAAATAGTCTAATGTGATTGACATTGGCGGGAAAACCTGAGTACCAGGAGTAAAAACCCGTGAAGTAGATGTAATAATAATCTACAGCAGCTGTCAGTGCTATATCATAGGCAAATGAATTTGCCTACGATATAGCACTTATGAGTACCATGGCCTGAATGACTGAGACACAGACATCTCTGGGAGGCAACTGTTGCCCAGCCTGAGCTGAGCAACAGTTGCCTCCTCCTCTACCCCCTTTTTTTTGACGGACACTGACAGGTGAACCTGAGCACCAGGAGAAAACCCCACATAAATTGAGAAGCTATGGGAGCTACTGATGCCCAGCCTGAGCTGAGCAACCAGCAGCCTCCATTTCTTCCTCCTCCTTCTGGTCTCCTCTTGTTTGTGCTGCCTTCTGCTGCATTTTGATCGTCATCTTCTGCAGCTGGGTCTCTCTGTCATCGGAAGACCTCCTTGGAAAAAACAAGAAGCGTTTCCTCTTCTTGTTGATATACAAACAGAGGTCCTCCAGTTCCGTCTTGTCAGCGACCACCTGCGTAACCTCTGTTTCCAGGCTCTGCTGTCTCTCAGCCAGGTCCTGTGTAACCTTCTCCAGAGCTGTGAATTTATCCTGCCAGGATGTCCGGCTCTGGTGGAGCTCAGCATCTCTAGAGGCCAGCTCTTGTGTTGTCTCGGCGAGTTTTTTAACAAGACTGTTGTTGCTGTCTTTGAGACAGATGATCTCAGCGTATCTCTGGCTGATTTCTGCCTCCACTTTGACCATACATTGGGTCTGCTGTGCCACCATGCTCTGTTGACTTTCTTCCAGCTTGCAGAAGTTGTCTCTCAGAGTCTGGAACTTATCCTGCCAGGCTGTCTGGCTCTGGATGAGCTCAGCATCTTTATCTTTCAGCTCTTCTGCTGTTTCAGAGAGCTTGTGAATGAGGCTGTTGTTGTCATCTGTGAGTCGGATGATCTCAAGGTCTCTCTGGTGGAGTTGCTCCTCCATCAGAGAGACCTTGACGGTCAATTCCTTCTCCTGCGTCTCCCATCTCTGGTTGTTTGCCTCCATGTCTGTTGCAAACTTCTGACTCAGAGCCTCGTATTTCGCCTGCCAGACTTCCTTGCACTGCTGGAGGGCAGCATCTTTGCTGCTCATCGCAGTGTGTGCCTCTGCCAGCGTCAGAAGGAGACTCTGCTTCTCGTCGCGGAGTTTCAGGAGGTCAGCGCTCATCTGATCGATCTGTTCTCTCATCTGAGCTTCCTTCTCCTGGTACTCACTCAGTACCTGGCTCTTAACATTCTTCCTCAAAACCTGGTTGCTCTGGTTTGAGGCACGTTGTTCCAGGGTCTCATACCTTGCGACCTTCTGCTGGACACTGTTGGGCATCTTTTGGTGTTCCTTGTCATTCTGGTTAATGCAAGAGGTTTCCGCTGGTCTTTGTCTGTAGTGGGGTCTTCTTTCCATCTTTCTTTGCAGTGATGGCCAACAGACTGCTAATCCTCGCTGTGTGCGTTTGATCGTCTCTGTAACAGACTCGGTACACAACACGAGTGTGTGACTGAAATTCTGAGATTTTCAGGGCTATTTACTGACTTCAGTTCCTTTGATCTTTAAAACCCTTTATGACACTTCGTGCACGGAACACTGATGCCCCCCCCCCCCCCCATCCACTCCACATACAATTGGAAAGTGGGCGGGGCTATTCCAGGGAGGGCCCCACGCCCATCCACTCCTCATAGAATTTAAAATATTTCAATAAAAACATTACATCCATCTTCTTTTTTTTTTTAAAATACATTTCGAATTGTCGACTTCACAATACTCGAATGAATTTTGTTTTTGTGCTTGTTTTAAACTAAAATGTAGTAATAATATTAGTGTGGCGTGATCTTTATCTGCAACTGTGCAGAAATACTGGGTTTAAACAGCATGAACAGGCATGCAAAAAAAGATAAACGCTGTGCAGGATCTGAATGCTGATTTAGATTGTCAGGCAATGGTCAGGCAACGGTATGAATGAAGTTTGGAAGCCTCTAACTGTTCCACACTGCCCTGAAATGTTGCCGATCTGTTGTTTTTCTATTAAGTTTAAGTGTATTTACTTTATTAATCCCCCTGAGGGGAAATTCAATGTTTTCACTCTTGCTTGTCAATTACACACAGGTTCGAAAGACACACACATGCACAAACAGGACCTATACATGCACAAAGTGGAGAGATGTCAGAGTGAGGGGGCTGCCCTTGGTCAGGCGCTCCGAGCGGTTGGGGGGTTCGGTGCCTTGCTCAAAGGCACCTCGGCAGTGCCCAGGAGGTGAACTGGCACCTCTCCAGCCACCAGTCCACGCTCCATATTTTGGTCCGGACGGGGACTCAAACAGACGACCCTCCGGTTCACAACCCAAGTCCCTATGGACTGAGCTGCTGCCGCCCCATTGCATTATTTGTAGTTGGTAGTTTAGTCAGTGAAAAGCCATGTGCAAACGGTTCTGAACAGTTTTTGACTTTAACAGTGCCCCCTAAAGGCCAAAACACACCGGCAGTGAATGCCACACTTTAAAAAATACACCCCTTTAATTTTTAATGTACAGCCCCACACTGGTGTCAGCTAGACGCACGTTGATGCTGCCGGACATGCTGTCCTGCAGTGCTTCATGCCACCGTCCTTTTTCCAGCTGCGCCTTCCCTGAATGCATTTTCCCGCACTCTCTCTCTGCTTGTACACACCAGCTCCCATCACAGCTCTTCTTCTCTGCTCCTGTGGCAGCCCGACTCCTCTCCTCACCATGGATGTATCAAGACAACTCTGTAGCTGTGTCTCATGTGTGACAAAGGACAGATAGTTATACAGAAGATCTGATTAGAAGGAGTTGATCTGTCATGTGTGCAAGTTTGAAGCCGATATGTTAAACGATGTATGAGAAGATGATTTTTTAGCAAAGGCAGTTTTAAGGCAAAATCTTACTTTGAAAGGGCAAATATCTCACTTCCTGTTGGATTTCTTTCCTCTCAGGAATCTGAGAAACTTCAATGTCAGTAAAAAGATCTTAATGATGGTCATCCAGTCACTCATAGAATCCATTCTCACCTTCAATATCACCTCCTGGTGCAACTTTTTCACCAACAAACGGAAAACAAAACTCTCACGGGTCACAAATCAAGCCAGCAAAATAATCGGTTCATCTCCATCTCATTCTTCCATATTAAAAAGTGACACTATTAGATATTGTTCTTATTCTTCACAAATCCCCTCCCCACCCTGTCTGTGACACTCAACCCCTCTTTGTTACTACTGAAGATGCCAGTCTTTTTGTTTTTCCTTTCAAGACTTTCAAGACAAGAAGAATTATATAGCCCCATTTAGTAACCCTATAAAAAACAGTCCTCCGGCGGGCGGCCATGTAGGGTTGTTGTTTTCATGACCCTGTTTAAAATCAATTTAAAAAAGACACTGTAACAGCTAAAGCATTCATTCTGTTTGCAACAAAAACCTAAAAAATCTGTCTTTTAAACAGTCATGTGGTCAGCGTGCAATGGTGTCAAAAGACAGAGAAATGCATGGTGATGCTATATCGTTGTGTCCATGAACCTGTTTAAAATCAATCCAAAATAGAAAACTGTAAGAGCAGAGACTTTATTATGCTAAAAGCAATCCAAAAGATGCCATATTGTCCTGTCATGGCCGCGGGATATCATTGTTTCCATGTTGCTGTTTAAAATCAACCAAAAAATAAAAACTATAATAGCGAAAGCATTTTTTTTCTTGCAGCAGAAACTAAGACTTCTCTCTTGTGTGCCATCACATTGCGCGTAATGTAATGACGTCATCATGTTATGTTACAAGCAGTCCAAAAGACAATGAAAACGTGCAGTGGCGCCACAGTATTGTCCCGTCACGGCTGTGGGATATTGTTGTTCCCATGACTTTGTTTAAAAGGGATCTAAAATAAATAACTATAAGAGTTAAAGCGTTTATTCTTTTTGTAACAAAAAGTTAAAACTTTTGCATTGCAGAAGCAAATGAGGCGTGACCGGCGTAGTGTTGCACGGTATACCGGTACTAAAATAGTACTGCGATACTAGAGTATTCCAAACGGTACTATACTGCATTTGGAAAATACTGGTACTTTGAAATTGATTCAATTAATTAATTTAGTTAATTCATTTTACTCATTTATGCACACAAACGCCTTTCTTGTTCCTATTGGAGCACAGATTGCACAAGTGGTGTGTATGACAACACCTGTATCAACATTCGCAGCTGGCGCACGTGAAAAAGACAAGAGAAAGTCTGCCTCGCAAAGGGAGACAACACGAGACAACACCAACTGCTATCAGCTACTTATCAAATCTCCTGTAGTGGGTCGCACGCATAACATGTCATCAAAACAGCATCAAAATGTCACACCCATTCAGCCCATGGTCCCATCACTACCACTACTACCTCTTATAACAGCTTAAAAGTGAGACAGCCCCCCCCCCCCCCCCCCCTCCTTTCTGCAGTGTAGAGGCGGTTTAAAAGGGGCTACAGTCTGAGACTTCCTGCTATGCTCACCTGAAGCCCTCCACTTTCCCGGCTGATGACTTACACTCTTGTAACCACTTCCTCTCTCTCCATCTCTCCCTCTCTTTCAACTTTCTTTTTGCTGAGACAAAACTTCGGACTGGAGTGAATCTGAAATCAAAGAACACTTTGTGCTCGCGTATTTGCAGTGCACCAGTTTTCAGTGGGCTTAAAGAGATAGATTGATAGATAGTTGTGGGGAATGAATAATAAGCGAGGAAGGCTGGGGAAATAAAGAGGCAGCAGGGAGGAGAAGAGGATGAGGGAGGGGAAAGAGAAAGGGGAAGGATGAAGTTGTGGGGAAGAGGAGGGGTGGAGAAGGAAGTGAGCCAGGAGGTGCGAAGGGAGCAAGGAAAGGAAGAAGAGGGTTGATGTGAAGTGAAGTGGGACAGAGGTGGTGGTCACTGTGTGTGTGTTGGTTTGTGTGTAAAGCGTAGTAGAAAGGAACATGTGTTTCTGGGCTAGTGATGCTGTGTTGAGCTGTCACAACCACTCACTGGCTGCTTTGTGCATGTGTGTGTGTGTGTGTGTGTGTGTGTGTGTGTGTGTGTGTGTGTGTGTCTGTGTGATGGGATTGGAGCAGGCAGGTATGACAGATGTTCAAAAGCCTGCTGGCTACTGGCAGTGTTGGTATGTGTGTGTGAGTGTGAGTGTGAGTGTGTGTGTGTGTGTGTGAGTGTAGTCTCCACACCTTCTGCGTTCACCTTTCTGATCATGTTAGTTTCTACAGCTCTGCTCAGGCCTCACCAACAGACTTAATAATCACATTAAAGCTGCTGCTTGTAGTATTTTTCAAACATAATTCATTTTAACGTCAAATTAATTGTCATGCCTCTGTGTTATCATTGTAAACGACTGTCTGGATTATTAGAAGTATTAATTTTGAGCATATTTATCATTTGAGGAAGTATATCTGCTGCCCCTGCCTCGTGCTGTTTTCAGTTTTCATCACCTTTCTAAACCTCCAGTCCAGACACCAGGAGAAAATGGTGGAGCTGTACATTTACGCATGTTGCATTTGTATATATCATACGTGTCATATAATTGTTTCTTAAGTGACAAAGTTTGCATGTATACGAGCTGATTTTCCTGTTAGGAGGTGGAGGGCATGGTAGATGGTGTGAAACACAGGCGAGGTGGCTGCCAGGCTGCAGACCACTGTTCGAGACAGCAAGACATTTGGGCATTTTCAGCCGAGACTGTGGCACCAAAACTGGGTATTTTAAGCCAAAACATGATCTTTTTCCTGACCATAAGTGGTTTCTGTGCCTTAACGTAACCGCACATCAACCACAGTGTTGCTGAAATGCAAAGTTTCAACATATCTGCTACACAAGGTTCCCATGGATCCCTAAAAAGTCTTAAAAGGCATTACATTAATTTTAGGGCTGCCCCCTAATAATCGACCAAACGTTAGTCGGCAAGATTTCATTGGTCGCCAAGACCTTTATGACTGGATCATGTGGGACTTTAATTTGAAAGGACAGACACAGGAAGTGTCCACGCTCAGCAGTCAGACAGGAGTCAGGTTAATTTCCAGGGCTGGTACCTGCAGTTATTCCACAGGCTAGTTAATAACATGTCGGGCAGGAAATCCAAAGTGTGGGATCATTTTGAGAAGGTGAAGGACGAACCCAAGGTGATATGTAAACTCATCTTCATTGGTCGACTACAAACATGACGTATCGTCTGAAACATGGAAGTAGCTCCATGCCCATTAGCCACTTAGCACAGTTGGCACAGTTTTCTTCCAAACTGAAAGTCCAAAACTTTCATCTGCCATTTAAATTTTCAGAACAGGTTCAGTTTTCTGTGTTTTCGCATCCATCAGAAGCCTTCAGAGATGTCTGACCAATAATCAGTGACGAAAACGTGGAGGTGGGACACAGCTGTGATGAGACAGAGGAACAGAATCATTTCATGACTCAGTCAGCTCATTTTCAACAGGTCAGATAGAAATACTCAGGTGGACGATGATGATGAAGAGGAGGAGGATGTGGACCTTTGAAATGTATAACTTGCAGAGATGCACAATGCCAAGGGTTTATTCTGGCGATTGGTCTGCTACTTCCACTTCAGTTAGTTTTGTGGTTTGATCATTTTGACAAGAGTCTGTGAAGTTTGTCAAGTTTGCAGCTGGTCATGCTGCTGCTCCTGCATTACTCCATGTACAGTGATGTAGGTTAAAAAGGTGCAGTGATTGGACTGAAAAAAATGTGAATCAACTCGATTCCCCCAAGTTAAGCGTTCGTTCATTCATTTTCCGTAACGGGTAATTGTGTCAGGGGTCACAAGGGTGCTGGAGCCTATCCCAGCTGACACTGGGTGAGAGGCAGGGTTCACCCTGGACAGGTCACCAGACTATCACAGGGCTGACACATAGAGACAGACAACCAATTCACACCTACAGACAATTTAGAGTCACCAGTTAACCTGCATGTCTTTGGACTGTGGGAGGAAGTTAAGCAAATTCTGAAAAATGTCAGTGAATGATTAAAGACTAACAGAACAGGCAACTTTAAATATTTTAGAAATGTATCAACACATTTTAATTGAAGAAGTGTCGTATCCTCAGGATGGCATTCTGGAGGGATCTGGCACAACTGAAGCAAAACGATTGCTCTAAATTCTCCATTATGTTGAAATCACACAAAATTCCTCTACCGGCTCCACTCTCCATTGTTGTTCCGCTGTTGTCGTGGATGCTGCAGCCGGCTGCCAGGCGGCCGTCGCTCAAAATAGGATTCAGGCCATTTCACCCATAACCGGCGCTGCAGTGGCTCCAGGGAATCCAGCAACGAATTTAGCCATGTGCCTCCTCTAGCGTGGCACATTTGTGAGAGCAGTGTGAAGAGTAGATCGAGGAGGCGAGCAAAAATGAACCCTCCATTTTGCTCGAGGTGCAGCGAGGACACAGCCTTGATAATGATTGATTTTATCATCCCTCCATCTTCCCTCGACTCACTTCTTCCTTACTTTTCAAGGCTTTCAAACGGCTCACCACCCTGTTTTCATTTGGATAATTCCTCTCTACACCCAACTCTTTTCCATAAACGACACTCAGCGGACCAGTTGTTCCTTCCAGTGTTGTGTGTGTGACCTCCATGGGTTTGTGCTCCCTGTTTGTCTCTGACTTCAAATGAGCCTCCTTCTCTTCAACCTATCCCTGCTGATCTTCTCTCTTAAGCAGTCAGCAGCATTGCTTTGCTTCGGAGAGCCTGTCAGATAACACAAACACACTCCTGTGACATTTTGCCATCCTCCCTACTCCTCCTTGATCTTTGTGTCTCTGTCCCTTATTGCTCTCCTTCATCTTTCTCTACTACTCCTCTGTATTCCCGTCTCTTCTTTCCTTCATTAAAATATTACCTTAAACTCAATATTCCCTGAACACAAAATGTGAACATTGGCTCTGATCCTTGTCGCTATAAATATCAGCTTTTAACTTTAGCGTTACCCCCTCAAAGTGCAACTGCACCCTCCTATAATCACATCTCCCCACTTCTTCTCTTTCCACTTCTCCGCTCTTCCTTGTAAATTAATATTTTTACGTGAAGGATGATAATGTGAGTGTTGGCTAATATGTTACCCTATAAAGATGGACTTTTAATTCACCCACTGTACATAAATCTTCTTTTAGTATCTGTTTCGTGGCTCTTCTCTCCCAACGTTTCCTCCTCTGCTCTCGTCTTTATAGGAGGCAGATGCTAATGTGAATGTTGGCTAATACGCAGCACTCCATAAAGACTTAATTCACCTGAGGGTTATATACTACATCCCAGACCCTTCTTTCCTCTCCCCCGACTCACCCATTTCTTATAAAGTAGATCTTTATGTGAAGGACGGTAATGTGAGTGTTGGCTAATGTGTTGCTCCATAAAGATAGATTTTTAATTCACCTGCTGGGTATATACTGATTTGGCTGACACCACTGCTTCACCATTCTGCCGAGCCAAGCAGTTCAGATGCAGTTAAGAGAGAGCACGCCATCCTTTCTGCATCAAACACTCCCAGAATCAAACAGTTCAGAGCTCAGATTTAGAGTAGAGCAGTACGAAGTAACAGTCTGTTGGAATTTTTTATTCTTTTTTAATGAGCACATTGTGTTGAAAAGCAAACGTAGCCTTCAGTCAGGAGCATAATATTACCAAACGTAACACAGTAGCTGCCATATCACTTTTTTAGATTTAGTCTCATTCTTTAAATAAAAAAAAATGCCCATTAGTTTTAGCCACATTTTAGTCATTTTTATCCTTAATAGTTTTAGTCTGTTTTAGTTGACAAATGTCAGCACATGTTTTGAGGGCTGGCCCCTGAAAGTTGAAGATTCTAATCATAAGTCCGAGACCCCTCAGTCGACTGAGATCCTTTTTGTCAGTCAGTGTGCACTGCACATCTGGTAAATATTTCAGCCCTCAGATTTAGCTGCAGAGTGAGTGGTCCTTGCTTTCGTACTGCTCTTTGGTACAGGCAGCTACCAACCAAGACCCTGGGAAGAGAGGCTTTGCCTGGTCTGTCTCAGACATAATGTTACCTTCTGCCTTCTTCTTAAGCCCAGCTCAGACCAAAGATTCGCAGCAACACAAGCTGAAACATGCAACCAGTTGCAATGCGTCATTCTCTAAAAACCTGCTGGTTCACACCAATGCAACTAGATGAGAAGGTGTAGCATCTCTATGCAACAACTGTCTGTACTTCCGTTCTGATTTGCAGCTTTAGAAGTGGTGAATTTACAGCTCGCAGCAACTTAATATGGTAAAATCTCTGGGTTTTGTTTGATATCTAGTGTCGGTAAAAAAGCGTCGTTGCTCATTTCGGATCGGTCTATAGCGTAGTTAGCATGCATTAGCTCAGAGGACTAACTTGGCTTGTTTACTACTGTATATCACATGAACTTTGCTGTCATCTTGAACATCTCACCAAACCTCATTCAAATTCTGAAAATCTGGGGCATCTGTGGCTTAGTGGATAGAGCAGGCGCCCCACGTACAAGGCTGTTGCCGCAGGGGCCCGAGTTCGACTCACTCCCCCTCTCTCTCCCCCTCTCACACCCGTCTGTCCTGTCAATTAAAGGCTAAAATACCTCAAAAAATATAAAAATATATATAAAAAGAAAAAAGACATTCTCAAAATCTATTCGGAACACAAGAAAAGGATAGTCGTATATTTGTGTTGAACACCAAAGCCCATTGGACTGACATTTTTTTAACATAAGAGTAGGTAAAAAATATTCAATAACTATAAAAACTAGATAACTGTAAGGTGCAAATAAGGTGCGGTCCAATGTCTGCAATATACCTAATACCAGAAACAGGCCACCAATATGGATAACAAATAAAGTAGGAAAAAAGATACTAAACAAAAAATATTTTTTGACAGACAGATGCACAATTGGAGAAGGATATCATGCATTTTGAATATCTGACAGCCCACTGCTAACATTTTAGACCTGTCTTGTCTCATTCAGGAAATTAAACTTACATTTCGTTTTTAGTTTTTATCATCAAAGATCTATTTCTAATCCGTCAGCGTCTTGTATCAGTCGTGGAAAAAAGGTTGCTGACGAACATTGTTCGTAATAGTTTTGTTAAAGAAAGTAAAACTGCTGCACTTCCAGCTGCTCTCCTATCACCTTCTCTGAAGCCAGCTCTCTCTGCTTTCTGCCCTGTTCACCAAGCTCCCACTTTCTTCCTTTATTGCCCAAAGCAGTCTGAAATCGTCATACTGACTCTGCAGAGCCTCTGCAGCCGACCTCTACAGGGAACTCTCTCTATATAACTAGCACATTCCTGCACTAGAGGATGATACTTTGAGAGCATTTGAAATCATTTCTGAACATACAGAAGTATGCACCTCACCTGGAAGCCTTAGTTTTCCTCCATCATCAGCCTTAATCTCTCTGTGATCTTGCCTTGTTCAGAAGCCTGTGGGACATTCTTGGCTCAATTCCCTTCTTGACAAAGGTGACTGGTCTAATCACGACCAGTTCACCGACCCCTTTATCCACCTCCCGTAGTCTGATGTGTCCATTAAAGCCATTAGAAACAACCAGAAAATTGCAGCTGTGCATTTAGATTCCTTTTGTGCATGATTTTCATTTTGGTTTCATTCAACCAAATCCTTGATGTAATGTTAAAGGAAAATTAGTTTTCCCCTGGCTTCAGTCGTTCTTGTTATCAGTTCCAAAACAGGTAGGCACAGTTTTACAATGAACTTTGTGAGGCAAATGAGCAATTTGAAATTTATCTACACAAGTCCAAACAAAGTTTATGTTAATTTATTTTGAAACAGAATTAGCAGAAACATATTTCCTAATTACTGTTGCAAAAGTTTGTGCACAGAGTACAATCGTTATTGGATAGAAGTTCAACGAGAAAGTAGTTCTGTAATGCAATGGACAATTAAATCGACTTAAAAAGTAATGTATTTTCAGTGTTCACAATTTTCAATTTAAATTAAGTGGGTTACGTAAGTGAATTGAGTTGTACTCTATTAAAACTTGATCGGTTGTAATGTGATACCCCTCGCAATAAAGCCTCATGTAAAACTCTAGCTGAACCACTGCAATAGTATTTGTGAGTAAATTAACTGATAGAAATGCAGCAGAAAACTAAGAAAATTACAACCAAGATGGTGCAACTGATCCTCAAGACTATCTTAATTATCTTAGTTATTTTGTCTTTATTCTACGTTAACTAACCTTTTCACCTGAGGAAGTGGGAATGCTTCAGAAGAAATCTGAGACCCAGATTTGACTCTGTACATCACAATCTCCTTCCCTATCCTCCTGTTGCTCTTTCCCTTCCTGTGCATCCTTTGAGCCCATTCACACCTTTTTGCTGAGCTCTTACAAAACTCCAAGAGATGAACATCTTGAACCAGAACAGCATATTTTCATCATAATGCTACACGGCGTAAAGGAGGCTTTCACTCGTCAAGGAGCTTGTTTCCACCATGCCAAGAGCAATTGCGCCATTCACATGGTGATGCAAAGTGTCTGGTTCTGCTGGTAAAAGCTCCCAGTTCAGTAGTTAAGTGAAGAGATGCCCTCTTTTCCTTGCAGCACAGATGGAAACTTACAAATGAGGCCGAACAAGGACAAAATATGATGTTTTTCTTTTTTTCCATATAAAGATTCTACCAAGTGACCATTGTAGTGGCCTGTGTAGAAAACTGTCTCTGACGTATTTATGTCAAGATGTTTTTTTTTTGCTTTTTGTGTTGATGATATGAAATTTGAGATTACATATCCATCTCTTTATGTAACTGGTGGACTCTAGTGTTGTCTGCATTGGGTTTATATGAAGAGGCACAGACTGTGGATCTCTTTGGAAGCAATCTCTGTTTATTCCTGTCAGCAAGAGGTAAAACAAAAAAAAAATCCTCCGCCAATTATGGCCAGTTCGAGTCCCTATACATATTGTAGCTGGACACTATGCAGCACAAGATAAGCACGTCCATGTCAACTATGAGGTCTTTGTAATAGCAGACCATAAAGACACTTCAGTGCTCCCATTTTGTGTCCGATATTTCTCTGCAACACTTTCTTCCCCCCTCGTACACGTCTTCTCCTCTGGAACCATCAGGGCAGAGGAACTGAAATCCAGGGAGCACATGAGTCAACTCTCATGTAATCACACTTAGAGAAGAGAGGACTTGAATGGAGGATAAAAACTCAACTCAGATCAAACTGCTGCCTCTTGTGCGTGCATTTCTTTATAAGAAAGTCTCTTGGTCTCTGTTTTGTATGTTCTCTACCCCGCCTCTCTTCTCTGAGAACATCTTAGAGTTCTTTCTTCTGTCTCTTCTTATCATGCTCCTGTGTGTAAAACCCACTGTCCTTCTACAAATTTACGTTTGAGTTTCCATGTCTGCCTATTTCTTCATGGTCTCTGAATGCTTGTAATGTTCCTGTCCTCAGTCGTCTGTCCTTTCAGCCTTCTCCAGTTTCCCCTCTTTTAAGGTCATTCTACATGTTGTTCACATTCTCCCATTCACATTCAGACTGACAACCACCCACAGAGCGCCTCATACTGTCTAGTGAATCCCTCTATTGAATATGCTCTGATGTCTTGTCACTCTTTCAGCTTAGTCTCATTGTGGATGTGCTGCTTCTCGGAGTTCCCCTTTTTACAAACCGAAGCATGTCAATTTGAGGGACATGTGCCACTTTGTAGCATTCCCATTGATTGAACAGCATGATATGGTTATTGTTTGGGGGTTACTGTGTAGGATTCAACTTTTAAACCAACTTTTAAAATCCATTTTCTCAAGTTAAATCCAAGATGGGACTATGGAAGACAGTGGTTTTGGTGCTTTACATCAGCCCAGCTGTTAGATAAATGGTTGGCATTGTATGTTTCTGCAAACCATGAACACGTTACATTTTCAGCCTCATACCTATTATGGAGTTTGTCATCAGGAGGTGGAGGAGATGTTGGATGGCGTGTCACCTCTGCGAGACACCATCCAACCAATCAGTCATTGCTGCATCTTCCAGCAACTGTTTAGCAATGGAAGCTGGGCGTTTTTCAGCGACCTGTCGCCGGGGATACTACCGTGAAAAGTGGTTATGTTTTACTTTAACATGTTCCCACACCCGACTCATCACATATCACCTCTTAGTCAGTGGACTTTCACGTCTACATATTCAACACATTCTCACTCCAACTTTGTCATACATCAACACACATAAGATGTGCAATGGCAACAGGCAGCGTATCATTCAGACCTTTTTGTTCGACAGTGTCTGATGCCAGAAATCACTGCCCAAACACCGGTATTCCAAGACTTTGGAATGATACCGGGTTGACATACTACGGCTCGGTATCTTGGGAGCATCTGTCATTGACGTTCTGGGATGCTGTGTCAATTTAGGCCTGTTACAAGAATTGTATCTTTTCAAAATACATGTCCGTTTTCACAGGAAATGTACAGTTTCTGCTCGTGGAATACATACAGTCTTTTTCACTATAAATTTACGTCAGTAAAACACCTTGTATTTACATTTATTTTATCGTGCAGCAAACGCAAGTGGTTGGATTTACAAAAAACATGGTTTGGCTTTACATTCATGTCGGAAGCGGACTCTGGGCTCCTGGGTGACAGCCTAATGTTTGTTTTTGTCTAAACGAACCACATGTTAACCACAGCATTGCTGAAATGAAAAGAACTGTTAAGGTTTCAACATGTCCGCTACGTAACAACGTACCTACTGAATGTATGTTTGCAGAATCGTACAAAGCCACTTGAATTGCCACAGTTAATCTCAGTGGCTTTGAATGTTTTCACTAGTTCAGTTCAAACCTTTTCAGGCCTTAAGATTGCTGGTTGTGTCACGCTGAGTGTGTTTATTGATTCAAATACCAAATGCAGTCTTTGACATTAAGACAACTTCAAACACATATCTCAACTGAAACCTAATATAACTGTTCAGGGTCACTAAACCGTTAATAAGATAAGTTCTAAAGGCATAGAGACCACGACTGCAGCTTCCTGAAATCAACACTTTGTAAAGCTCTTAACCTTCTCAACAACATTCACACATTACAGCCTTCAATTCAGTCCAGACCTGACATTAATTAATAGACACTGACACATCTTTTTCTTACCTCAGCAACAGTTAGATGATACGACTCTGCAACACTGAAGGTGAATTTCTTAGATACAGCATTTCAGAGGTGTGACACTAAAATGATGGAAGTCTCTTATTTTCACTTCAGAAAACAACCACATACACCGTTGAAATCAATTGCCCGGCCCAGATATTCACTTTTATGCCTCATGGTTTTAAATTAGAATGTTTGAGCGTATTTTAACGTAGTTCGACATCATATGTAAAGCACTGAAATTTATGTTTTACAAAGATAAAATATCAGCTGTAAATCAGTCTGTGTGTTTGCCTATGGCCTGTGCGTCCGCATGTGTCCAGCAGCATTTAGTACTTAGAGTGAAGGAGACAAAAGCAGCGCTGATCTGCTGCATTTTCCATTAGCACATCGACTGCATTGATTCAGTCTTTAAAAGGATTCCTATTTTCGTGTCTGTGCGCACGTTGGTCTTTGTGTCTCTGTTACAATATGCACACATAAATCACATCTTGAGGTACATAAAAAAGTAGCTAATCATAAAATAAAAAAAAGAAAATCTGAAGGCACAGCTGCGTCTTCTTAATAAGTTGCCAGATCTACTGTTTAAAACAGAAAAGACTTCCATTGTTGGATTTAGGCTCCTGGGACAATCTGCGCCATCTGCTTGCTTTGTCACTGCTCATTTTATTTTGGATGAAAAGTTTCAAACATTATATCCAGTTACTGTGTTATTGTAGTGTATAGATTCACAGGAAACAATTTAAGTCCTTCTATTCAGCGTTTATAAGCAGTGTCTAACGTAATATCTTTCTGATCACAGTTTTATAGGCCCCTTCTACATATTCACAGACCCAGCAGTGAAAACATGATAATAACATTTCTCTGCCCCTCTCATTTCCCTTTTTCCCCTTTCCATTTTTCTGGTGTGATCATAATGTGATATTTGTTCAAAGCTGCGCGTCACTTGGAAAAAAAATAGGCAACATGCAGAAACTCTAGATGCTCTTACGGGTTAAGGCCTTTTCATTGACATTTTTTTTGAGTGTTGGCAAAAATGCTGTGTCTCTGTTACAAGCTCATTTATAGTCCCTATGTATGAAAATATAGGCGTCTCTTACAAACATTGTAAACTTCACTGTCCTCATACCTCCATGCGTCCTTTATGAAGGCAGAGACACAGCTGATAGAAGACACTAGAGGGTAGAGTCAAAGGTTTCAGACCGCAACAGACGAGGCTTGAAAACAATGACATCGCTCACGTTGCAGACTCTGATTCACTAATGAGCTTACCTGGTCTAAACTTTCTCAGGCCCCGGGCCGTGGCTTTTGTCAAACCTCGCAAACATTAAATAAATGATTCATAACACACTGTGCAGCTAAAAAGACATTTTATTAATATACAGTGTTTGTCAGCAGTTAATATCTCCTTACGTATCATCATGCACCATCCTTTTTGACTTTTACATTAACACATCTGCTTACAGCTGGCTGCCTACATACATGATGATGTATCGATCACCATCACTACCCCAGTGATATAGATGTCGATTCATAAATGCAGCTGCCCAATCTGTTAAACATAAGGTTCAAAAGAAAAAAAAAAAATCAATTGGTGTGTGCTTCTGACACAGCAGTGTGCGTCTGATCTTGAGCTGTGTCCTTGTTTAATAAGGGCTAAAAGAGACACAGCCATCAGGAGAAATACAATATTTTAAGGAGGCGTATGAATCAAACATTATGAATCAGGCTGGTCGATATGTTTGCCCCAAAGAGAGACGAGTCTGCGGGCCATTTATACTCAAAACCCTTTGAGAATGTGTGTGTGTATGCCTAGGTGTGTTTGTTCTTCACTCCATGCCAGAATCTGAGTGCGCGAATGCTCTTCCATGTCTGAATATGTATTTGTGTGTCTGCAGATTGAGACACATCAGATCAATCAGAGCAATGGGACGTAGGACAGACTGTGAATACCAGATCACATCTGAATCACCACAAAAATACGACAGAGCACAGCGGCTGACTGATGACACACTCTCTCCTGTCCTTCAGTATCTACTGCTGAGATGCCCTTGAGCACGGCACCCAACCTCCAAATAATGGCCTCTATCTTATGTGTGTGCACGCTCCCTCGAGGCTGTTTATTATCCTGATCCCACCTACAGTGGAGCTGCAAACAGTTTGGCTCATTCACATCGCAGCTGTATTTGATTTATTGCGATGATGCAGCTTAGATTAAAAAAAAAAATAAGTAAATGAGCATCTACAGCATTACCGTACTGCTTAGTAAAAACAGGCAAACACATCCCAAAAGCCTTTCTTGATTTAAAGAAACTGTGTGAAAAATTTAGGGTGATTTAATGACATTTAGTCTGTGACGCCAGGGAAGCACGCCGGGCAGGGCAGCGGCTCCATGTTGCTTGATCTAGCTGAGACCACACAAGGCCCATCCACCAGACACGTATGGGCGAGTGTTCGATTTGCTGAGCCATCAAGGTCTTCTTGGATCGCTCTTAGTCTGGCCCCTCCCCTGGAACCACCCTACCAGAGGCTATTACAACACAGGGGCAACACAGACCCCAGGATCACGGGAGCACGCAAACTCCATCACCACGTTAAGATGGCGATTCTCAGAGGAAGCTCAGAGTACAGCTGCTGCACCTTTGCTTCGAAATTGGTCAGTTGAGGTGCTTTGGGCATGTGATTCGGAGGCCCCCTTGGCGCCTCCTGTTAGAGGTGTTCTGGGCACGTCCTACTGGTAGGAGGCCCTGGGCCAGACCCAGAACATGCTGGAGGATTACATATCTTGCCTGGCCTGGGAACACCTTGGGGTCCTCCAGGAGGAGCTGGAAAGTGTTGCTTGGGAGAGAGACGTCTGGGGTGCTTTGCTTGGCCTGCTGCCCCCGCGACTGGCCCTGGATTAGTTGATGAAAATGGATGGATGGCATTTAGTGGTGAGGATTGCAAATTTTTATTTATTTACTTTGCTTTAAAATTTAACGAGAAGCGAACACCACCCTCCTGGATGAAAGTCAGTGGTTGTTGGACCTATCCACCATTCCTCCTGCCCATTCCACTTAAAATTTCGCTGCTTTCACTTTCATTTTTGTCCTGCTGCTTTTGCCCCTGACACCCCTGGACACAGTTAAACTATAAAAGCTACCGGCTGCATATCATGCCAACGTGAAAGGACAGCTTTTTTCTTTGGTGACGCTAGATGTTACTACCCAAGTGCTGGATTTCGGCGACTTCAGAGTGAGACCAGGTTGTATAGAAACAGTGGTGGACAGGGAACCGCTCCCTATGTAGATATAAACAGCTCACTCTAAGGTAATGGCGACAAGACACTTCTTATTTCAAGTGATTATACACTAAAGAAAACACACTTATTATATCCATTTCTGCCAATCTATCCCCCTAAATCCTGCACACTGGACCTTCAAAAGCACTTGGCTAAGAGAGTTCAGTTCAGTGTATGAGATAATAATTTACCTGAGAATAAGGTGAAAAATCCTCAGTTTAATTTTCATCTTTTCAAAGGAATAAAGAAAGAAACCCTTTCATGAGATAATGCCTATCTCTGGCTAAGTCTAGTGGAACAGAGGCTTGCTATAAAGAGCAACGGACTCCAAAACAATTCAATAATTGAACCCCGAACCCCAAACCCACAGGAGTAGCATCCTAAATAATCACAAATGTTACATGTAATAAACTGATTTGAACCTAATCAGTTAACGTTGCAATTATCTCCAAAACATGCAGGGCGATGTCCTTATAAGGCCTTCGCTGCATTTAGTAACCTACAGTAACTGCTTCCAATGAAAACACAAATCCAAAGAAGTCTACCCAGATACACCAACAACACTTTGAATCTTCCTAGTAACAGGCCTCTATTCTGAGGGTGTGTTATGCACTTGTCATGGTGGAGCAGAAGGGAGCAGAGGGGTGTGAAGTTTGTCTGTCTGGGAGATGAAGTGAGAACTGCTTAAAAACCAGCGACAGACTTGAGAAACATGAAGCAGGAGTCACATTATCCAGCACAAAGTCACAGACGTGCGCATGCATGAGCACACGCAGTCAAATGAACACGCAGACGCACTAAAACAAACTTTGGTTGTTTTTTTTTTACAACCCAGGATGTTTGGGGGGGGGATGTGTGTGCTCACATAGACGTCTACATGCTTGGGAGAGTATGAGTGTGTGTGAGCGACACAAAGCACTCACTGCACACCAACTTACCATGCACACACACTTTTTGCTCTCGCAGCAGTGTAGCTGTTGTAATCAACACTTGAGAGAGCTGTGAGCAGCCGGGATGAGTTACACTAGGGGTGAGAGAGTGTGTGTGTGTGTGTGTGGCTGTGTGTGTGTGTGTGGCTGTGCGTGTTGGAGAGAAATGTGTGTGAAAGAGATGTGTGTTGATGAATGTCAGCGGAACTAGAAACTTACTACAGCACCATCTTGGATGAAGGAAAAATAGATGACAAACACAAAACATGCACAGGCCTTATGGCACGGCCACACTACTGCAGGCCGTGTGACCTCCCATAATCCTTTGGGGTTGTGATGTTGTCTGGTGCATGTTAGGGATGTGTGCGGTTACTCTACTAGACGATTAACTGTTCCTTCCCTCGCAAGTTGGAACCAGAATCAGTAGTCGGATAAAACCTATAATTAAGATACTCAGAAGAAAATGGGAGTTTGGATCAGCTTGTGAGACGAACCAGAAGCTCTGATCATCAATGACTCACTTTCACGCTTTCACACACACAAACACACGTGTGCCTTGTACTTATTAACTAGTTTCAGTTTAAATTTCTGTTAAAATGTCAGGGGATAGTCCGTCAGAACAGCCCTAGTGTGTGCATGTGTATCTTTTGCCTCTCTGTTTCTGCTCTCTGCTTTTTTCTGAGGCCTCATGTAACAAAACAACATGAATTCTGGGTAATAAGCCACTGTAACACACAGGGCGGTGACACACACACAAATTGTTATACCAATGCGCACAGTCCTACATATACATGCACACACTTGCAGCAGTAATTTGCAGAGGCTAGATGAGAGGACCACAGCACGCACACACACACACACACACCAACACACACACTAATGCACACGGCCAATGAAGCAGAGAGTTAGAGGAGGAAGCCAGGCGAGTCCAAAAGAAATAGAGGCTCTTTATTAGAAGAAAATGTTTCCCATTTTGCCCGCAAATAAGTTGCTCACACACATAAACGCACAGCCTCTCTCACACACACACACACACACACACACACACACACACACACACGCACGCACACACACACACTCAATGCTGCGGGGCTGTCCTTTGCTGCGAAGCCATCAGGATCCAATTTCTCCTTCATTAAGTCTGGGTGGGAGGTAGTATACAGCCGCTAGGTAGCTAGCCATGTCTCTGTCAACCCCCCCCCCCCCAACACACACACACACACACACACACACACAGGCACGCACACACATTTAGAGTCTAAATGCCCCTTATCTTCCTCCAAACCAGTAACATCAATAAAAGCCTTGTAACAACAAAGCCGACGCACACAACCACGAATACACACTAGAACGGGAATAATTTTAAGAAGTGGGATGAGAAGGCCAGAACGAACACACACACGCACACACACACACTCTCACAAAAAAAAAACACACGCCAATAAGAATTCAGTAATGATACCCCTAGTTCCCTCGAAGGAGAAATAACAAGGTCTCGTTGACGAGAGACAGAGAATCATAGTTTGTGTCTTTAATTGACCTGCACAATTACCACATGTGACGGATGAACGCATCGACACACACACACACACACACACACACACTCTCTCTCTCGCCCCCTTTCCCTCCTGTCCATGAGATGAGATTGCAGTCACACTTGTTGGTTGCAGTGAACAGAGCCAATCACTTTGGCATCAGTCATCCTCTTAGAAGTCAGCAGCAGTGGATGCCGTACACAAACACACACACACAAACACACACACACACACACACACACACACAACAACAACGCGACCAAACACAATACTTTGGTGATGAAACGTACACTTATTACACACAATGTTAAAAAACTTTGCTCTCACACTCTACACACACACATACACACACACACACAAAAAGGCTCGCGCATACACACACACCAAGGCATCTACTTGGTCGTCCCTCTTGACCAACTACAGCAGTTGTTAACTTAGTAAAAGCGAGTCTTGCTGTGTGTGTGTGTGTGCACAGTATCCAAAAGGCAGACAGGATGAAACCCATTAAACGAAGCAGGTCCAGCTTTAATTGGCGCTCTTTGGTAATTGGCCTGTTGGGGCCGATTTGCATTGTTTCCGGGGCAACAAGCTTGTTTCTCTATATCTAAGCACAGCGGGAGGGAGCGAGGGAGGCATGGAAGAATAGAGGGAGGGAGAGGTCAGAGAGGGGAGCAGGGGAGGAGGGTCAGATGCAGCGAGGGAGAGGTAGGAAAAAGTGAAAAGATGAGGAAGGAGGGATAAAAGCAGAGGTGGGAATAGGAAAGAAAAGACAGAAGAGAGGGGAATGAATACAGATATAGAAACATAGATGCCTCATTGGCCACTGGATCATACGTCAATGCCGCTGCCAATATTGGAGAGGCAAGACTTGCCTGTAAACAAATGCAAGTGACCAGGGGAGCTGCAGTTTTTCTTGATGAAAAAAAACAACCCTATAACATTTGTATTTCTCAACCGATTGCAATGAGTGGTTTTTATATTCATGGAGTTATGATCTACATGTAGTAGGAAAAAAAGTTTTGTCTCTAGTTAAACAGCATTTTGATATTTAGGCAATAATCACTACTGGATGCTCAGAAGAGGAGTGTGTGTTTTAGGCCTACATGAACTGAATTACTGACATGATTTGAAATAATTTCCTGTCATGAGGAATTTTAAAAACTCAAGTCTGTCAAACATAGGCTTGGCTTATTTTCCATGGTTAAATACTTGACTACGTCCATATATAACATTATTTAATATGGAAGTAGACAACTTATCAACCTGCTAACAAGCTAGCTAGTGAATGCTGTCTGTCTAACACACACTCCTCTACTGAACATCCGGCAGTGAGTTTTTCCCTCATATCCAGATTAGTTGAAATAAACACAAGAAGTTTGTGCTCTAGAGAAAGGATCAGCACTCCCACTCATCGGGTGGGAACCCCCTTTCACCAGTGTTTCGTCTAGTTGGTCCCACGACACCTCCAGGAGGCTAGACAGTGATCTCTGGCATCCCAGAGACACTCCCCTAATGCCAGGTCTCACTGCTCCCTGCACCAACCCAACAACCTCCTTTACCTTACTTACACATGGCTTTCTCCGCCCAAACAGCAGCCCCACCTTCAACAAACCCAGGCTCCGTACATGCGAGCTCCAGGTAGTGACAGTGCTGATATTACCTTTCCTAGCACATTCACCATACTCTATTTCACACGCTACATAGCATAACTCCAATATAAGCTAAAGTTAAAGGACATAAATAAACTCACAGGATCAGCAAACACACTCACAGCATGGTCTCAAACAAAAGGGATTCAAAAAGGCCCCTCCCACACTTAAATAACCTTCCTCTTCCTGGATTTTCTCCTGAGAGGACTGATTGGTGGATCTCTCCACCAGATCTCAAGGAGTTATGTACTCTGCTTAGTAGTTCCCCCTGCTGGCCCCAACTGACATTATTCTTCCTCATCCAAATCCACTGACTAGCTCTGGCTGCTTCATCTGACATTTCCTTCACTGTCTTCCTCAAACTTGCGAAAATCTGATTAGGTAGGGTGGGAGGGGCAGTGGATGGGTCCAACAACCAACAACTGTCACCTGGGAATCCGGTATTTCTTTTTGATTTGAATGTAAAGCCAAACCCTGTTCTGTTTTCCTAAATCCAACCATGTGCATGTGTTGACTAAGGAAAAGAAGGGTACATTTGTGGTGTTATACTGATGTAATGCCTTTATTTTGAAAGAGGCTGTATGGAAACGTTACCATTCCTGTGAAAACTGAAGTGTGTTTAGAAAACGGACAATGCAAGTAACGGGCTGGTGTTGAAAGGGCGTCCCAGAAGCACCAACGCACCCAGGTTACCTTGCACATCATATCTTGATGTGGAAAGTCCATGACCAAACATCGATATGTGTTGGAGTGAGAATGTCTCGGTCTAAGGGAATGAAGGCAGGAGAGTGGGGAGGAGGGTAGAGAGAAGAAAGCTAGATTGAGGGATTTAAGGAGTAAAAAGGAAAGAAGTTTGTCGGGAGTTGGGAAAAGACGGAAGGGTGGTAAGAGGAGGAGGAACACAGGATGACAGGAAAGAAAAAGACATGAAAATAACATTGAAGGTGGAGGAAAAAGACGCAGAGTGGAGAATGAAGGGAGGTAAAATGTGAAAGGATGGAGGGAAGCAGAGAGCGGATGAAAACAGCCTGAGAGGAAGGTGAGTAGCGGAAGAGGAGATTATGGAGATAGAAGACGGCAGGAAGAGTAAAGGAATGGAAGGGAAGTGATACCAGAGGACGGATAAATGGGGAGCAGTTTACACGTTGAGTTACCGGGGCGCTGGCTCAGAGGGAAATGCGGCTGGCGCTTCAATTTTCGGTGACTCTCTTTGCTCTTTCTTGGCGAAGCAGTGGAGGTGAACAGAGTGGATTAGAGCTGAAAGCTGCATTTTCTGACACAGGAAGTCAACAGCACCACACACTGAATTGGACAAGTAAAGAAAAGTGGGCCAATTTTCATCACCTCACTCAGTGTGAATGTTTGATTTTCAGAGTGTGTGTGTGACTGTGACTGTGTGTGCGCCATCAAATCAAAGTCAAATCAAACTTTCTGCAGTCAAGGACATACTCTAAATACAGATAAGAATCAAGCCAGCAGTATAACAAATTTAAAGGACTTCAGAAAGTAAGGGTTGATGGTACTGCAAACTTTGGTTTTGATCCAATATCAAGTAATACAGGACCAGAATCTCCGATATAGACACCTGTAAAGGTTTACTGTACGTCAGGTGTCTGAGCGGGAAGTCTCTACCTCTTTCATGCAACCAAATAACACAAACGCATTTTGGTGACGTGCACAGGTGCACATCATTTCTCGGCCTCTGAGCCAGAGACAGTCCAGTGGCCTGAAACCTTTTTGGTGAGTGGTCTTTGTGGTTTTCTCCAGCTGGGTCATTGGCTCTCTGGCTGTCTTTCAGTTTGAGTGAACTGGAAGTGAAAGAAACAATCTGCTTTCAAGCTAGAGGAGCAGAGATGTTGTGACAGAGGAGAGGGTCCACTCCAGAAGATATTAAAGATCTTCTGACAGAGGTGAGGCCCGGCTGTGTGATCAAAGGGTGAAGGGGGCTATCTTTGACACTTTACAACATCTGTGATCAGTCATGCTGGACTGGAAGGAGATTTTATGTCCCCAGAGGAGGGAGGTGTAAAGGTGTGTGTGTACTTCATTCTGTGAGATATATCTATTCTTGTTTTCCAAAGTATATACATCTCTTTAATAGGTGCTTATCAGATCATTCAATTTCTAATTAAAAAAAATAGATGAAGTAGATATTGTAACAACATATTATACTGTAAGATACAAATATTGGAACAAAGGAACGCTAACAGCATGATTTACATGATTTATGTCCGCACCTTGCAGTCTTGTTGTTCCCGCTTATCATGAATCAGGTACGAAAAATGTCAGGTGTTGAAACACACATCTCTCACTGCACACCGTATGCAAACCTGTGACTGTTTCAGGTCCTCAGGAGCTAAAACTGCACAGACCACATGATCTGGAGGCCATGGTAAAGCACAGAAACCACACTGTACATTTTCACACATTAGCAAATGGACCATTGCAACAGTTAAGACTGAGCTAGGACATCATGCACAGTGTTGGCCAAGTCATATAATCACCCCTTACATTCAAACAAGTCAACCATCGCATTTAATCAGGTTCAATTAGGCAGACCATTCTTACACGCTCTCACCGACTACATTTACATGCACTCTAATATTCCACTGTTATTCCCAATATGACTTTAAGAGGGGTCATGTAAACAGCATGTAAACTGAGAAATGGGCCTTTTTATGCCTTCGAACCAGTGACAGCCATGGCAGGAGGCATTATGTTTTGGAGCTCTGTCAGTTGTTCCATCTGTCAAATTTGGCACAAATGTCCACTTGGACTCAACGATAAACTGTTAAGATCTTGATTGTCATAGGTCAAAGGTCAAGGTCTCTGTGATCTCCTCTGTCTCATTCTTGTGAATGTAATACCTCAGGAACACCTTATGGGATATTTATCAAATTTGGCACAAATGTCCATTTGGAATTAATGATGACCTGATGAAATGTTGGTTCTCTAAGGTCAGTGGGACCTAGTATCCATCTCATTCTTGTGAATGCAATATATCAAGAAGGCCTTTTGGCAAGTTCTACAAATTCAGCACAAATATTCACTTAAACTTAATGATGAACCAGTTAGATTTTTTTGGTCAACGGGGCAAGGTTACTGTGACATTGCATTTGCTGTATTCTTGTGAAGCCAATATCTCAAGAGGACCTTGAGGGAGTTTCCTCAAATATGGTGCAAATGTCAACTTGAACTCAAGAATGAACTCTTTAGTATTTGGAGATTGAAGTTTAAAGGTAAAGGTCACTGTGACCTCACAAAATATGTTTTTGGCCATAACCCAAGAGTTCATATACTAATCATGACGAAATTCTACTCAGCTATGCATCGCTAATTCTGGCTGCTTTTATTCACTCTCCCTCCATCAGTTGAGATGATCCTGCTCTAGATTCTTATTATGTTTTTCTGAGTTAAGCGTGTTTCCAATCAAATTACAGAAGACAAGATGCATTTATATGAGTAGCCCTGCAGTGTCATTCTCATAAATGTTTCCTTGATTAATCAGGTCAGAACCAGGGATTTGCATTAAAATCAACTGATTCTCAGATCAGATAAAAATGGAAAAAGATTTTCTTCATTTTTCCAAAACTTCCTTCTGTGAAAGAAACACAGCCACAGAAACCAATAAGCAAACATAGAGCCGCAGATGATGATGATCCTCAATTTACCTAGAAAAGTTCTTTTAAATCTTTTTTTCTCTTTTCTTTCTCAACAACTACAATAACAAAGAGTACAAATGAAGATGTGGAATGACAGCCTTTCAATAGAAACAAAAACAAATGCAGTAGGTCAGTCACGTGGCACCAAACCCACTCGTGTTCCCGAGATGTGACCTTTCTCAAAAACAAGCTGATTGCAGCCATCTTGACATTGACACATCGCTCTTGTTAGTGCCGCAACGCCATAAATAACCGCTGGAGAGGCTCAGGAAAGCAACGGAAAAAAAATCACAATCAAACAATGATGCTAACAATAATGAGAACAGCAGAGGCTTGATCGTTTGTTTCCGTGGTGGCAGGTCAAGGTGGTAACGAGTTGCCGTGGTGATTGTGAGTTTGCCGTCTTGTTGATTGGTGCTTAATGAGGGTCTACTTGATGGTGCCCGCGAGTGAGGACATTTGAGGAGGACGTGTGGGAGAAAAAGAAAGAGGGGGTGACGGAAAAAGCGCGAAACAGATGAGAGCTATTTAGACAGATGACGAGAAGCAAGCGAGACAAGAACAGATGAAGAGAGGCCAGGTGGTTTGTTGAGCTAAATGAGAATAATAACAACAGCGTTACCTTTGTAGTGTTTCATTAGTGTTTCATTAAGTAGTCAATTAAAATTTGCTCAAGGTATAAAAGTGTGTGTGTGTTTGTGTACATTACCAAGTAATGAGTAATTACAAAAATACATCACACCTCAAAATATCCCCGTGGCAGCAATACAGAAGTGTCAAAAACACAGAGTACATAACCACACACATCAACTCAAAACACACACAACATGTTTTATCATAGAAGTACCTTAATACCTCCACACACATACACGTACACACACCCTCTCACCTGATTTGATGCACAGCTTTCCCTCTGCTCTGTGACAGGAAGCGATGTACACAGGGACAGGATGTGATGTATTAGCACCGAGAGATCAGGAATCATCCGACAGAGATCTGGCTGTCGGCGTTAAATCACACTGTGTATAGATGTGGCATTCGTGTCGTGCTTTAGCACACAGCCGTCCTCGCCTCTCATCCGTGCAGTCGAGCCCTCCATCCTGGAGTTCAGGACAGTTGGGAGACAAGTGGTGATGTCATTATTTCTGGGATGCAAAATATGCCATGCCACAAACTTGATTTGTTCATTCACGTTGAATGTTAAAGGTATCCTATGCAGGATTTTCCTAAAAAAGAAAAGAATGTATAGACTCATACAGAAGAAATAACTCTCAGTCTTCACTTAGGACCCATTAGAAGTGTGTGGCAGTGTGTTTATCAGCAGAAACTCTGCCCTCTGCCTTTATTTTCTTACTATTTTCTATGTGAGGGACGTTTATGGGCGTGTATCTGCACAGTGCTCGGATGAAGTCGAGGCCTTCGACGTCTTCGGAGTGAGAGGGAGTTGTAAATGATCATTTGTCCAAAAAAATCAGGGATGCATCTCTGTCTATTGACAGTATCTGTGGACAGCTCCTAGGTATCAGTATCTCTCCATTTCTTTCTTTCCTTCATCCCCCATTATAACGTCCCCCTCAGGCTTCTGCTTTAATGGAAAAAAGAAAGAAATCTTAAGTCTATCAGCTCGGTAAAGGGTTGAAGTATTATTGGAAATTTCAAGCTGCTTTAATTTTGTGGTCCCCACATACCGAGCAGTCTACACTATGCAGCCGGCTATCTTTGAACCTCTATCTATCTCAGCAGTGTGTTCAAGCCGTGGCCGGGGTCACACTGGGGGGTCCCAGCAGGGGTGCAGGTGGGTCGGATAATAGAGCCAAAGAAGGGAAGAAAAAAATAACAGAAAGAGGAAAAATAGACTGCAGGCTCTTTTTTTCTGGCCACAGCTGGAGATGCTGCAAGAATCTCAGGCAGTTTGCAGGGGAAAGACTACACCAAAGTTTATAAAGAGGCATATGCCAATCCTTTGTTATTCAGATTGATTCTATATACACCGTAGTTTATGTTGAAATTATGTATGATGATTTGACTTTCTGGTCATTTTGGAGGCTGCAGTTTGTGTTTCTATTGAATTGTATCTAAAGCCCTTTTTACACTGAGCACCTCGGTTCAGTTCAGTTCGGTATGTTTTTTTTTTTCTGTTACCAGTGTGAGAAGTTGTGGATGGTACCAATGGAAACGTTCCGTACTGCCCTCATGTTTGGTCCCCCCTCTGTTGGGGTACCTAGCACACAGATCTGGTACTAAAAGGTGGACTTTCCACGTCCAGATACAACGTGCAAGGTACCCTGGGTGTGTTGATTGCTGACGTTCTGAGATGCTGTGTCAAGTTCAGCCTGTCACATGGGGCTCAGGTTGTACAGTAAAGGGTCTAGTTTTTATACATCTTCAGTTTCTCTCCGTCTCCTGTCTCTCCTTCTTACCTCCCCCTCTCTTTCCACCTAGTTGACTTTTTCCCCGTGTGATTTGTCTCTATGACTGTCCAACAAATTAACAATATTGCCAGAGTGGTTTGCAGTATATTACAATAAACGGTAAGAAACACATCAAAATAATAGAGAGAAATGATTTGGCTGCTCACTCTCTCTTTCCCTCTCTCCCCACTCCAACGCCCACTGCTTCAATCTCTGGGCTAATAAATGTGCACACAAGGGGGTTTGCCAACACACACACAGAGGTGGAGGTGGCAGGCAGGAATTCACGCTGTCTGATCTCCAGTGAGAGCAGTCATTACTGCAAGGCAGTTTTCAGCTGCAGAAAAGCCACACACACACATACAAAAACGCACAAAAACTTCATCCTCCTCGCTGATCCTTGTAAACCAACAACAATCCAAGTTAAACACACAAACACACTCACGACTCCAAGGCAAGGCAAAGTGATGTGCTGAACATTTGTGTGTATTTGTGTGTCTGTGTGTATGTGATTGATTCAGAGGCAGAAGCGCTGATTGCTTTCTTCCACAGCCCATCAGAAGGCACAGTAATAACAAGCGAGATACCTTCACAGGGGAGTGTTGGCTGTTTGTGTGTGAGCTGGAAGTCAGTGCATGTTGATTACTGTCGATTTACTGGGCTCCTCTGACAGAGTGTGTATGTTTTATTTGTCCATCATCCTTGCCTCTGTCCTTCATGCTTCCACCTGCACGTATGCACACACTAAAGAATATATTCCTTTTCATGATAACTGTCATATGTGTGTTGGACATGCTTATCCGTGCTTGGACTGATCAAAAGTCTTGGATTAAACTGAGAGAATGAGAGAGAGCGTGGAAAACAACAAAGACAGAGAGGGAGAGAGTTAAAGGATGGGAGGTGATCAAGAAGAGACAAACCCAGAAATGATAAAAGGTCCAAACATGGAGAGAGAGAGACATGATGCTGTATTGAGCCTGGCTAACTCTAAATCAGTTTAGATGGTTGGGTCAGGCCCCTTAATTTCAGTTGTTAGTACTACGGCAAACCCTGTTGTTGTAGACAAAGGTGGGCCTCCAAATTTGAGAGGGCTTGTTTCCATAAAGGCCCCAGACACACCAACCGACTTCAAAGAACTAGTGACAATGAAAGCCAACCGCGTCAAGTATTCAGACCTCGTCCAAAAAGTTACACCTGAACACACCGCAAAGACTACCGTTGACGGCCAACTAGCAAGAACGTTCTGTGCCTGCTTCAGCAGACAGCAGTAGTCTGTATTCATCATTCATAAAGGGAAACAGAAAGACCATTTTGACACTAGTTAGCCAGTTAGCACATTAACAACACAACCTGATGCTGAAAGAACAGCATCTTGACTAGCTGTTTGTTTACTTTCCTCACTTCTGTTTCTCTTCTCATGTGCTGAGCTGAACTGACAATCAGAGTACTATCCTCAACTGATGGGCTAAACCATCCCCATCTCTCGCGGGTGAAAGTCAGTGTTTGTTAGACCCATCCACCCCATTTTGACTTTTGCTGCCTTAACTTTCAATCTTGTCCTGTCATGTTTCCACCTGATGCTGCCAGGCACAGTTCAACTATAACAGCAACTGGCTGCGTATCATGCCAACGTCAAAGGGCAGATTTTTTCGTCAAGTCATTGCCCAAGCACCGAATTTCTACAACTTTGGAGTGAGACTAGGTTTCCATTCCATGTTCACAAAAAAGGGGTTCAGGTCAGGTCTATAAAAAAATGGTGTACCTGGAGAGGTCTTCGCTGAGCCCCACCGTATCCAACATCGTTGGGATGATCTGGAACGCAGACAGCAAGCTAGACCTTAGTGGCTGACCTCACTTATCCGTCAAGAAAAGCTCCAAAATCTTGAAATGAGACGTACTTAGTTTGCCTGTACAACCTGCTCTTGCTGGTTACTTTGGCATTTAATTTAAAGTCAGATTTTATTTTGAAAGATGTATAAAGGGAAAGAGTTAAAGGATGATAGGGTCTTGGTGATCGAGAGAAAACAAAAATCAGAAAGAGAAATGAGAAAAGACAGAGATGAGAAAAAGAAAGTAGAACAAATATAACGGGAAGAAAACAGAAAAAAAAGAGACAGTTTAAAGTCAGTGTGTCTGTGTCAGGTAGTTAATGAATGCATGTGCACACACACACACACACACACACACACACGCACACACACAAACACACACACACACACACAGCCAGGCAGGTGATCAATGCAACATTAGTTTGGAGCCACAAACACACCGCTCAGGTAACCTGGCCGACATTAGTGTGCTCCATGCTCCACTGGCTCTGTCTGTCATTCTAATTACTGTGAGCTTGTAGCTGGACACACACACACACACACACACACACACACACACACACACACACACACACACACACACACACACACACACACACACACACACACACACACACACACTTTCTCTCTTACCAATAGAGCGGAAGTGAATGGGATTCACTCACCATAGCAGATAACAAGAACCAATAGAGGACAGATTGAGTGATTGTGTGTGCATGTGTGAGTACAGTACACATCTTGTTGTGTCTGTTGTTTGTGTGTGTGTGTGTGTGCGTGTGTGTGTGTGTGTGTAGCTCATTAAGAGTAGCCAGCAGACTTCAGTGACCTCTCTGTTCTTTGTCCAGTTTCTAACTACTGATGAGAGCTGGAGGGGAGGGGGGTGAGGCAGACGAGGAGCATGTAAATTAGGGGGAAAAGGAACAAGAAGAAGATGATTACAGAAACAAGGAAAATTGATGGAGAGAGAAAAAAGGTGGAGAATAAACAAGACATTGAGAAAAGATGAAAAAACAAACTTGAGAGAAAGAAGGCGAGACGGAGGAACACATTTAGAAGAAAATGACAGGAAAAGAAGGAAAACAACAAAGAAGATTGACACAGGAATTGAGACCGAAGAGATGGAGGGATAGAGACAGCTTGAGTTAGAAAGAGAAAGACACAGATAAGGAGGATAATGCGAGAGACAGAGGGAGAGATTGACATTATTACTGCCTCATTGCCATCCCTGCTATCTGCGTTTGCTCATATTGTGTTTGCTTTGGCAGTAAGTGCTTCTTTATTCCCCGCCAATAAAGTACCTTTTGAAATGGACTGAAAGAAAAGAGTGTGTAATTTTAAAATCTGCCAACTGAGTTCTCTGCCGGGCCAAAACTCAATCTTATGGGTTTTTTCCCTCTCATTTGAGATCGGGTCATGATAAATTGAGTCCGTCCTTTTCTTTCTGCGGCGTGGCGATGGATAGGGGCCCGACACTTCAGTTAGGATGAAAGCCATGCTGATGAGAGCTTTGTTGAGCCTTTATGAAAGCTCGTCCTCTGCCTCATGAAGGCGTCCAATAATATAAACACGCCATATTCATCTATCAGCAGTGGCAACCGAGTTCATAATTTGCATGTAGGGTAGAGCGCTTCAAAGTGGCTCAATAGTCTGTCCGATCAGGATTTTATCTGCAGGACCTTCATGAAGGTTATGTTTTATGTATGTCAGGATGTGCAAAGGGTTCTCTGAGGATTTTTTTTTTACTTCTAACACCCTCATCTCTGTCTCCTTTACATTAACCTTTCTCTACATCCGGTATAGAGACTGTTTCAGTCACATCTTTCTTCTCCTTTGCTGCCATTATTTCTCTTACTCTCTTTTTTGTGTATCTGACTACTCTGTTAACACTTCCCTTACACTTCATGCCATATCAGCTAAGTGACCAGTAGCTTCCCAGTACAGTACCCCCTTTAACTTTTTAATAACCGTACTTAGTTTAACTTCATAGTGATGACGCTTTATTATGACAGCACTTATTTAGATTCCTTTTTACTGTAGCTTTATTTTCCTTTATTGTAACAGTGGTTTATTCAGTGGTATTTTAACAGTCTCTGATCGTCAAAAGGAGATTTCAGAATATCAAGATATAGTGTGTCATTCAACAGTTCTCAATTCAAATGTATTATAACAGTACTTTATTATAACAGTGCCCTATTTCACTTTATTAACTTTGTTATTTTTATTGGGCGGCTGTGGCTCGGAGGTAGACGTCGCCCACTAATCCCTGGTCCCACCAATCTGCATGTTAAAGTATCCTTGAGCAAGATACTGAACCCCAAATTGCTCCCAATGGCTGTTTCATCAATGTGTGAGTGTGTGTAAATGCTGACTGAGTAGCATGTGGCACCTTGTATGGTAGCCTGGGCCACCAGTGTGTGAATGTGTGTGTGTGAAGTGAATGTGACTCGTAGTGTAAAAGCGCATTGAGTGGTTGGAAGACTAGAAAAGTGCTGTCTTTTACATCAAAAGAACTATATTAAAACAGTACTTTATTTAACTTTATTTCAACAGTAGTTTATTTGGTATTTTATTAGTCTACAGTAGTTCAGAGGACATTTGAAAATATTGAGAAATAATGTATTGGAGAACAGCCTGAAAATATTGTAATGCCATATCCCCCTGCTTCAACCCAAAAACACTGAGGACTTATTAACAAAGGGAAGTTAGCTGTCTGGATTTCAGTTTTGCTTTGGCATTTGCACGTAAGCCTTTTAAAGCTGATTATGGGACCACTAGCTCCATTTCATTCTCTCTCCAAACTTCTGCCTCTGTTTTTCTTAAAGAGAGAAACGGGATTCAATAAATCCCATTCTGCTGTCTGTGTTCCCAATAGAGGGAAGCCATGTCGTGGGACGCCAGTCAATACTCCCCCATTAAGCCGGCGGACAAGACAGAAATCATTGACACTTAGTGCTTTTACACACAGGCAGAAACAAAGACACACATAAAAGCACAAAGACTCTAATGGTTTTGTAGTGCGTTCATTTTAGACCCTGTAATACACACACACATACACAGGTGAACATTCATACACACACCACAGTGAGGGGAGATTCATGCACACAAAGACACAGTAGGTGTTTGGTAAGATGCTCGCTCGATGCGGTGGCAGTGTTGTGACATTTGGAAAAAAAGGCATCTCAACACAAAGCCAAACAAATCCTCTCCTCTTGTCTCTTCGATCTAGAGACGGACAAAGAAACTAAATAAATAACTCATTAAAACACAAAAACACTGTGCCCTTAAAGGCTTTCCTCTTTTCTTTTTTTGGCCGCTCAGCTACAGCCAAACATTTAAAAAAAGACGCTATGAAAGTAACCCATCAAATTCCAAGTTTTTTAATAGTTTGACACAAGCTCCAAAGTTAAAGTTTAGTATTTTGTTAATCATCTCCTCCTCTGCCGCTAACATTGAACCACCTATAAAAATATGTGAAGAATTTCTCTATTTCTATACCTGTAAATGGGAATTATGAGACTGCTGCCCATGACCTCGCCATTTTTCCTGACATCACCTCGCTGAGTCAATTTAAATTCATCACTTTACTGATTCTAGTTAAAATGATTTCCCAAATGAAATCTTCTAACTGCCTGTCAGATGTTATTACCTGGCCTCCCCTGAAGAGGTGTTTCAAACAGTTGACCCAGCCATTATAAACAGCTCCTTATTCTATGCCCTTGTTTCAAACACATCAAAGTCCTTCCTTTATTGAAAATAACAGGCCCTGACTCCAATCTTCTACTGTGGACACATTTCTAAATAACCATCTTTATCTGTGCTTTTGGGTTCCCAACTATTAGAAGCAGTGCTTAGACTAACCTCGTCAGCATCAATAACTTAATTTGGCAAATGACAGTGATAAGGTAATCATTTAGTTCTTGCTCTTAAAGCTCTGCATTAGACACAGTGGACCATATTAGTTTATTTAAAGGTTCTGTATGTAACTTTCAGAAAATATCTGTTATTTATAGTATAGCATGACCAGTGCTGTATAGATTCAATGCTGGACAATAAATCACAATAATATTTACAGTAGAATAAAGCATTACTATTTTGACAACTGGCTGCATGATACTAACTATCTTGCCGTTTGCAAATTACTTTATCAGCTGACACTACAAAGCAGCCACCAGCAGGCCATGTAGAGGGGCAAAGTTAAAGCTAGCCAGCTAATCTTAGCTTAGGTTATGAGTAGCCGCCCCTGCCTTGCACTGCTTTTTGCTTGTAGAAACCTATTATACACCTTTGGTTTGTATCGTTACGTCATCTATCGTTGGCTAAATAAATACCATTTCTCATACCTTGGTAAGCTATCATGGATCCAGTGAGCTGGTGAGGTAATTTGGCATGGGCTAGCCAACTAACATATATAACAGTAACGTCAGTAAGCAAGCAAGCTAAGGCTAGCCAGCTAACTGTAACTAAGCTACGTTGCGTGGATCTGGTGTTGGTTGCTTCGTAAGATTAGCTTAAAAAAGAAATTTGTAAATGGCAAGTTGGTCAGTTTACCAGCCAGATTTGCCCCTGGAGTCTGGATAAATTAACTGATGTTAATCACTCAAGACAGTATTTTGCTATATTAGCAAGCTAGCAATTCATCTACATCAGCAAGCTAAAAATGCAAAAACACAAAGGATTTTCACAATCCATTCACCCAGTGACCAAATAAAAAAAATTACATCTAAGTCTGTGTTTATTATCAGAAGGCAGCTAAAAGTAATGCCTTCTCTTTGTCTGCTGACAAACAGTTTGGTGCACCACAAGGATTGATTCTTGGACCCTTGACTTGCTTACACTAGGTGTGTAATGGTCTGGAGGTGTGACACATGGACTTTAAAGCAGACAGCAGACAGAGGTTGAGGTTAAACAGTCTTTACGTGGCCGATATTCTGAGCAGGGTCAGGCCTGGAGGTGAACTTTAAATAATGAGACGAATAAGGTAACAGGGAGCAGGTGTGTGGGCAGGTGACAGATCAGGTGAAGTGCTGGGGCATAACGGTGTGGCATGGCATAAGAATATGGCAAGAGGATCAGAATTAGACGATTAATTGGATGCCATGACAGGCAATTTGCTAACATTTTCTTCCATCCCCACGCTGTCAGCACACAGCCGCATGTTTCACTTTAAATGTTTAATTTTAGTAACATGGCATGCCTTTAACCCTGCCTCGCAGATATCCAGTGCTGGATGTCAGAGAATACTCTTCAATTTAATGAAGACCCAATTTACATAATTGTGCCTCCACTTTACAGTGAGATATGGAAGTCTTGGAACGAATGCTAAATTGTTACAGTAGTTGTTATTTGATTTCAACATGTGTTAAAATGACCGTGTAAAGAGAACTCCTCAGTCCTACTTCATTCAACTGAAACACAGGCTTTAATATCTACTGATGATCTGACTAGTGATGTCAATACCTCTATCTTTAGACTGTGATTCAATATACCTCATCAGCTCTAGCTGGTCAAGGAAATATGAGTATATGACATTGGTTATCGTTATCCTTCATTGGCTCCCAGTCGGTTTTAAACTAAGTGCCATAACATAACATTCTAGGTACAGTCTCACTACAAGCTTTTGTTTATACTTCATTGTTGGTACATTGATCTAATTATTAATTTTAGTGCTTTTTATGGCTCCTGCGTAGTTGTCCCTCCATTGTGACATTAGAAAGTGTCACATTTATCTTGCAAGTGTACTTTCTACATTGAAATTCTGACGAATCAAGAGCAGCTTTCACATGCGTCGCTGATTCGGACCAAAGCAAGCCCACTCTAGGTCTGAAAGCACCGTTAGTTTAGATCACTAGCTTAGATCAACACAGTAAATGATAAAGCTGCAGTATGGGACATCGGATCAAAAGATCAACAGGGGACACATAGATAATTTTGGTCACTGTAAAAATGAACAATGGACAAAAATCCGAGAACTCAACCTGGCACCAGAACTTCAAAATCCGTTTTTTATTCATTTCAAACCTCAGCCCTGAAAAGCCCTGCGAGGGATCATGCTTGAGTGATCGGTTTAAAAAAGATCCTCCATCCTCAAAGATAATTCATAACACAAGACCCACTGGAGGTATCATCACACCGCATGATGAAAATCTCTCGAGGAGTTTTGAAGGAAAAGGCATTTTCTTTTATAATTTAATCTGACTGTTATGCATATAATTGGCTGACTGACATTATTGTAACGAGCAACTGTATTCATGCTTTTATTCTACTCCCTCGAGCCTTTCCCATTCTGTTCTCCACTTTCCCGGCCACAATGACATTTTTTATCTGAAGATGAATACATTCAGCACCTCCCTCCATCCCTCTCTGTCTCTATCTCTCTCTCCTTCCAGGTTGCAGCCTATATCTCTCTGTCTGTCACTCTGTCATTCTCAGCCAATTACTGGCTGGCTTCAGGTGCTTAACCCCAGGCCTCACCATCAATTGGCTCATTATATCGCTACTTTAAATCTCTCTCTCGTCTCCTCTAGCTCTCTGTTTCTGGCTCTTTCTCTCTGTCACTTTGTCTGTCTTTGCTTTTGTCTTTTCTTCCCTCTTGCTTTCTTTTATCAGCCCTGTTTTTGATATATGTATTTCCACTGTCATATCTAATTTCTGTTTACATGCATTCTTCTCCCTCCATCCCTCATTGTGTCTCTTTTTGTCTGTTCAGATTCTTTTCTCCCTCTTCTTCCTCCTTCTGTTTCTTTTCTGCTCCGTCCCCGTCTCCCTCCCCTCTCTGGCCCCCTCATTCTGCAAATTGCTACAACTCAATTGTCCCCTTCCCTGCCTGTAGGCAGCGACGGTATTAATAAAGCAGGATTTGAAATAGATTTCCTTTCTGCTCCATTTTGAATTACATTACTGCGTGATTTGGCTCAGAGCATTCTTCTTCTTGCTGCTTATGATATCACAATATACATTTACCCTCTCCATTCTGCTGAAGGACATCGCTAGCCATGGAGGATTATTCTACACCAGTAGTATGATGTGATGCTTTATTGACCCTTGTGGAGATCAATACAGTGTTGTGTTCTTACTTACCCCACTTTGGAAAAGTTAGAGGTCACAGGTTTCCAATAGAACAGCTACTTTAAGGCTGGTACTGATTTAATATCTTGCCCAGCAGTATATGGTCTGGGCAGGGTGGTCTCACGTCTAGGGCATAATAACAAACTGCTTGGGCAGTGCCCACTTTTTAACCTTTGTAGGAGATGCATGGGGCTTTCATCCAACCCCACTGTAAATCCATCTGCGTTGTTACTACATGTTCAGAGCAACAGGCGCAGTATAAATCAGAGACCTACACCTGTCTTGGATTACATATCCAGCGGAGGAAAAGTCTCTTTTTCAGTGGCTGTGCTTGATGCCAGGATGGCAAAAACTTTATATCCAGTCACTTCCGAGTTAGGTTAGGCATGCTCCTTCCACCACCATAAAACCTCAAAAGAATCCTCCTTGGGTGTCTTGAATTTGATGGTTTGGCATTGGCTGCAACCTCATTCGCGGGCTGCTAAGTTTCATTACTGGAGTCCTCCACATCGGTGACGAATGACACAACAGGGTCAAAGGTTCGACTTGCGTCACTGACTTTCAAAATAAAACGAATTGCAGCTTGATAAAAGTGATTTAGATGTGAAAATATTACACATATACTGCACATCTTTGTCATTTTATACCCAGTACCTGACCCAGTGTCGGACTCTGGTATTAAGAGCACATAAGTCTGTTTAGGGTGGATGAGAGGGGAGATGGATAGGTCCAACAAGCACAGGACTTTGACCCAGCAGACCTTTATTCATGTCCCATGTGAAACCAAGTCAGCATTGAGTTATTTGGTCATGTCAGTCATTTGTCATGTGAGTCGACTGACATGAGTGATGATCCCTTCTGCATTGAGATACTACGTTAAAGGTTTCCCAACGCTTCAGTTCAAGCGCTAAAGTATGACAAGCAGAGATGAGACTGTGCTCGTCCTTGAAGAGAAAACATTAGAAGCACATAGAAGAGCACAAAAGATTAGAACCAAAGAACTGGATTTTTACCATGCAAGTAAAATAGATAGATTAAAAAAAATTAACTTCATATATAATTATTTGCATACAAATTATTCAAATGTTTTGCTCCATTAGTTATTTTTCTTTCTCTCAAAAGTTACTGGTTAATTTTGAGAGCTGAATCTTTGGGGCAATTGGGCTTCAGTGCTCCAAAGTTAAAGGAATTTTGCCGTTAAGTCAGATGTTGTGAGTTATAGTTTGACTCTCAGTCGTTGGTTCCATGCAGGGAGACATAATTAAAATCCACTAAAAGGCATCTGCTATTAGTCGATTTAATCCAATTTATCCAAGTCACAAAGCTACAGGGCGTCGCCTTGTCTGCTGCTGTTTCATGTGTGTTAGTGTGTGTGCATGTGTGTGTTGTGGATAAGTTTTCTGTGTATTTGTATGTTTTTGCTTATTTGTTTGTTTGTGGGTTTTTGTGCATTTTATTGTTACATGAGTTTGTACACGTGTAGATTAAGGCGAACAGTAATGTCCTCTCTGAAAAGAACAAAGTAGAACTTCTGTGTGTGTGTGTGTGTGTGTGTGGAGGCAATGAGCCAATTTAACGACATTCTTAAAGCTGTCATGATTAAGAGGCCGATAATTTGATGAGGGTACTATTGAGGTACTCCAGTGATGAAATATTACATACTTCACTTTTATTTTTATTAATGAGGTGAATCTAAGAATGTCCTTAAGTGCTTTGCTGAAGAGGGGGAATGTGTGTGTGTGTGTGTGTGTGTGTGTGTGTTGCTGTGTTGCTGTGTCTCTGTATACGGATTCAAACCTATTATTTATATGAAAGGGATTATAGGTTCTTCAGTTTGTGAAGTGCAATAAAACCTTTCACACAAACAGCCACATACACACACACACACACGCACGCACATTTTGGTTGAATCCAAGGAGGGCAAAAGCCTTCATGAGGGTTTTCGTCTGATCTTGCTTGTTTGCCTCGGAGGGTCATCGTCACAGGAGAGCTTGCCTCTGTGTGTGTGTGTGTGTGTGTGTGTGATAGGTAGAGGTTAGGCTGTTATTTCTTCGGTGTGAGGATGCAGATTAAAAGTGCAACCTCTGCAACATATCAACGGTCACACAGCTAATGCTGAAGCTACACAAGCCTCGGGGACGTGTGTGTGTGTGTTTGTGTGCTGTAGTGATGGGAGCTGTTAGGATCTCTGGTATTAATTGTATTTCTAGCCTTTGGCCAGTGTAGCTTTGGTAATATGTAATTTCCCGACGCACTTGCCGAGACACACACGAATGAACGCAAGCAAGCTAGTGCGCGCACACACACACACACACACACACACACACACACACACACACACACACAGACACACAGCCTGGAACAGAAAGTTGTCCCTGCCGTGTTTCTCCCACAGGGAATCTCTCCATGTGTTCTCTCTGACACCGACTCTTCTTTTACTCTCGTTTTTCATGTATTTGCCTTTTAGGCCTTTGTGAATACAGAAAAGAGAAAGAATCAAAAACACAGAAAGACAGAAAGAGAGCAGCAGAGGCGCAAGAGGCCATGCGAGGAGAGAAAGAGACGCAGGGCTCTATTTTGATGGCACAATTGCAAAGGTCAGCGTGAATCGTTAAGGTCATGTGGGCAAGGCCAATGAGGGCGTATTGAGGTGCACCTGCCATTTTAGTTTGCTCTCTTAGGAAAAGGTGGAGTGTGTTGTGGCTTGAGAGAGCATGAGATTGTTACATCACTTCACATTTCTTACAGTTCCTCACCCTGTCATAATTTAATGAATATTTTACTTTTCTTCACCTTTAAATAGCCCCTCCACGCCCTATATCTTCTCACCATAAAGTCTCACTCTTAAGGGTTGTAGACATTAGGATACAATATAAGAAGACGAACTAGGAATAAACAAGCAGCAACGTCTTGAATCAAATGTATTCCATGGGGCCAAATTTTTAGCAATGCTGCTATGCCTGGTATCCTGGGAATTACACTCATATCCGACAATTCTGCAACTTCTGATTTACTGATGTAAATTACTACCCTAGGAAGTGCTGTGGGAAGCATTGTGCTTCATATTTAGCAATGCTGTGAGCAAGGATGGAGTTTGGGGTGGTCGAGTAACAGACCTGAAATACCCACAATATTTCCTTCACCTAAACCAAGTGTTTTAGTGTTAGAATTTACCAATCCAGCTTCCATTGTTCCAATGCCTTCACTTGGGCTATCTGCATAATAAAGTCGATTACCTGCTGTGTGGCAAAAACCAACCGGATCTTGACTTATGCCGGGAAAAAGCAGTCCTGTCACGTTGGCATGATACGCCCACACGCATGTGTTGGCTAAAAATAACCACATGCATTTGCTGTTGAAGGAAGAAATGTCAGTTTGCGTTCTTGTACCAATGTAGTGTTTATTTTGAAAGACATGTATTTTTAAAGAAGACAATTGATGTCAGGCAGAAGTTGACACGGCCTCCCAGAATGTCAACAACCACCCAGGGTGGAAAGTCCATGACCAAAAGACTGTGATGAGCTCGGAGTGAGAATGTGTACAAAGTATATTTCACAGTGTGGATCAGTCATATCATATAATAATATATGATCCACACGATGAAGTCTGTGCCGCTACTGATCTAGCCTAACAGTAGTCTTATCCTAGCCATGTCATTTGTCATCACCATGATGTCACGTTCATGGCACATCATTGAGAATTATACTATTGAGTATATGTACTTCTGCTGCCCACCTTTTGCTATATACAGCAGGTATATACAGTAGTTGAAGCAGTTTGTGTAAAAGGTTTGGTTGCAGCAGGGAATAAAGAAAGTGTGCAAATACCATATAATGTTATCAGAAGGCTTTTTCTAACTTATTGGACACAGCCAATGGACTCCATCTCCATCACAAGTCAAATGTTAACCTTAATGTGTCTCAGAACTGAAGATGAAAAGCCGTGCAGAAGTTGTGTTTTAGAATCTAAGAGCAAAAATGGTGTGAAAATGGGACACTAAATGAGAGGTAAGTGAGTGATTGAGGTGGCGTTATGGGAGAAAGAGCACAAGAGGCAGATGAAAAAGGGCACGGAGGGATGGAGGAGAGCTGATGAAAAAAAAGATGAAAGAGATAAACAGAGGAGACATTGTTAAAAAAATATGTGAGGCCAAACGTGTGACAAAGAAATAATGAGGAATAAACAATTATGACGGCAAATGAACACATTGAAAAATAAGAAGATGGGGAAGGAATAAGACAGGAACAACAGAGCAACATAGAGAAGGATGGGGAGCGTAGGGAGGCAGCAAGATTGATTTCCACTCCTCCTCTTCCTCCCCTCCTCTCTTCTCCCTGGAACGGCTCCCTAAAGTCTTTGGATTAATGGCTCCATTTCTGCTGCTCATTCATCAGATTCAGGAAGGCTTCCCAAAACACAATGCTTCACTAGGCTCTCGTCTGAACTAGATATCTACCTGCCAAAACATCCAATAGGCCCTTAAGTACTTTCAAAGGCAGGCAAAACAACTTTATCTCTACCTCAGGTCAAATCAGCAGGGAATTGGTATTGTCCACCGGCACATTTGCTTGTTAGCCGGCATTGTGTAGGTGATCACAGATGGTTCAGCCTAGATTGTAGAGAAGTCAAGGAAAAGTCAGTCCCAGTGCTGAAAGACCTGGATTTGATTAATATACATTTAAGCATGGGCATTTTAAAGGGTGTAAATCACTACTTTTATCATGGTATACTGTAGTAATAGTTCTTTGGACAACTGCAAAATATTTGCTGATGTCATAATCTTCAAGATTTTCACAATACGATATGATATATATACCCATTCACACATCAGTTACAGAGGAAGCAGCCAGTGTTTTTTATTTTGCTTTTGGCCATCAAAATAAAAAAACAGCACATGAAAAATTGTAATTGTAACTGGATAGGTGTTGTTTACCTTAAACTGACTCCACTTACACATATAAAACATAGCTCATTTAACAAGGGTATAAAAATCAGCTCAGTGCAAACTGTCAAAGTTTGTGGACAAAATTGTTTTGTTTCTGCTAGTGACCGTGATTAGCTTCAGCACTTTTACACAGCATAAATTAGCCTGGCAGCTAGTGGACTTTTCCTCCACTTGCATGTATTATTTAGACTTTTCTCATTATACTAACACATTATGATTAGTTTTGTCTGTTGACCCTTCTTTCCACAGAAATCCAAAATATGTCCCCACTGCTGAATTATCCCTAAGAGGGAGCAAATATCCTTGTCATCTTTTTCCTGGCTGCTTGCCATTATCTGCCTAGCGCTGTTTGAATGTGACACAGACTTGTTTTATGGATACCACTGCTTTTCTTGGCAATATTGTGATTGGCTCATACCAGCCTGATTCATGACCTCTTTCTCCAACTCTAATCATCAGCAACCTTGACACAGCGACTTTATGACTACTGGCAAACCACTTGTACTAGCCCATAACGGCACAGCAGAGCAGGTCTTGGATGTGCCGTTGAATCATGACATTGATTCAGGGCGATGAATCGTTAAACCTCAAGTATGGGCTTAGACTTGTGTCCAACACGTTCTCATTCCTAACTCGCACATATCGTCGCTTTATCTGTGGACTTTCACATCTACATATTATGCACGAGGGATTCTGGGGCGCTGTGTCAATTTACGCCTGCTACACACATTGTGTCTTTTCAAAATACCCATCCATTTTCACAGGAAATGTACAGTTTCTGGTCATTAGGTTAGACAGTCTTTTCCAAAATAGACTTACAACATAGGTAAAACACTGCACATTTATCTTCTAATTGTGTAACAAACTGATGTGGTTAGGTTTAGGAAAAAAAAACATCATGGTTTGGCTCTACATTCACACTAGAAGCAAACACCGGCCTCCTGGGTGAAAGTCCTATGTTGCTAGACCTATCCACTCGCTCAGTGGGGACTTTCCAGGTACCACCTGATGGCATAACATCTCGCTGAGAAAGGATGCCTGTTTTTCATTGGTGTCTGACCCAGAAATCAATAACCAAGCGGCGGTATTTGACGACTCGAAATGAGAACAGTGCAGTTGATTTCTTGATGCAGGAGTCCTTTATGCAGTATATTTAAATATGTCCACAGCACACTAAGACCACACACAAACCAGAGCAACAGCCTGGTATAATATGCAGTCAAGTGCTATTTATAGTTCATGTTGTTTTATAACCATAGGCTAGAAAGTCATTGGCCATCTGTAGCCTCTGTTGTCCTTTTAATGGGCATATCAGGGGCCACTTGTATCCCCTGGTCCACCACAGGGAGCGGGAGGCCACGTCTGGCTGCAACATGCCTCACTGTTTGGCCTTGTCACATCGTGCGCCAGCTGTGCCATCCAAGCTGCCCTTTCACAGTGTGTGATAGGTAACATGCCAACCCTTGACCCGTCCTGATTAATGAGGGTGGAAGCCTCTGGGCTGTGTCCCTGCGGAGGTATGATTGTTCCTCCTCCATGCATACATAACTGACCTCTCTTTTCTCTCCATCTGTGCATTGGTTATCCATTCACTGGTAAGTCCGGCCAGTCATCCATCTATGAGTCATCCGTCCATCCCCTCATCCAGCTTGTTAGTTTGTACGCACTCGGACTTCAGCCCACTTTTGCTGAGCTTTTCTTCCTTTCACAGTTTACTTACTGAATGTCAGTCTCTTCATCTCCATGTCATTATAAGTCTTTGATGTGCAAGTGGGTTTAGAGAGAGCCCTAGAAGGGATGCAAAGAAGAAGTTGAAATGGATGGAGGAAAGATGAATTTCGGAGGCATGTGGATGGAGGGAAGGAGCGGAGCTGAGGAAGAGAGAATAAATCAGATGGATGATGTGGCAAATCTGGCATTTGTCATGACCAAGGGCAGCCTGGGAGACACCATCATCGACCTAACGATGTAAACAAAGTTATAATTCACATAACCTCTCCTGCTGTCTCTCTATGTCTCAGCATCTCTCTCTGCTTCTTCTCCACTCATCTACAACTCTCCTCTTTCTTTTTTTTTTTTTGCCATGCAGACAATTCTCAGAAAAAAACTGTCATTATGATTGTACAGTAAAGCAACATTATACTTACTGAAGCGTTAAACGCAATATTTAAAGTGACTGGTGGAATCTTTGCTACCTCTGTCATCGTCCGTTTTCATTTTGTTGAATTTATCTCCCCCACCCGCACCTTCACCCCCACCTCCAACCCCACCACCATTGTTTTCACAAACAGAAATTAGCAATCTGTTTAGAGGGGCTCCAATTGAGCCCTGGCCAGATTATCTGAAAGATTATCTTCCATCATACCCAACTGAAAGACCACTGGATTAAGTGGGTGGTGGTGGTACTGACGGTTGGCGAGGGGGATTTGGTTGGCTGCTATTTGTTGTTTTTGGCCTGTTCCTCTCCAGACCCCCCGGAGCATAAATCTGATTTAGCTAACATGGTTTGAGTCTTTGCAGAAACGAGTCATTGCAGTGAGAGGAGCTTTGATTTATTGCTATTCTTGGGGAAAACTGCTTATTTCATTCGCTCTCTCCGGCTCAGTGATGAATGATTATGTCTCTGTAATTGAGGTATTACAGTGTGTGCGTTCATTATGGGTACATCACTTGATCTGCTTAAGCGTGCATAATTACAGGTTAGTTCACATTTGTTCTCTGGAGGAGTTTGACGTTTTTGTCTCCTGTTGGAGCATCCTTTGCTAAATTTTTTTGCACTTCTTATTAGGCTGTCGATAAGAGCATCTACTGTACTAAAAGATTTCATTGTCCATCCATTTTCTAACCACAAGGATAAAGGTTTAAGGTTTAGAGTTTATGTACTGGGTTAAGTGGGATTTATACTTGTGCGTCAGCTCTATGCAGAGCCTGCGTCACTCTGCAGTTACACCCCCAAAACACTGGTCGACGGTGGGGTTTCTGTGAAGTCCTGTTATGTTAGCTTGATAGAGACAATTTCATACTCATGTACACAAATCGGCTTTACTGTAACTCACAGTATTCACACACAAAGCATTCGCCTTTTGCTGGACACATTTCCCCCACAAATACAACATGCTAATGTTTTTAGCAAAAGCCTATGGCATTCTACATTGTATAAGTTAGCCTAGAGGCTACCAGACTTTTCCTATACGCATTTGAAGCCAGGGACAACAGCAACATTTAACATTAAGGTTCTACGACAAAATAACTTTCTTATAATGAATACATTTTCCAAACAAATACAACATGCTAACGTTATTAGCACAAGCCTATGGCATTTTACATTGTATAAATTAGCCTAGAGGCTACCAGACTTTTCCTCTACTCATATGAAGCCAGGGACAACAGCAACATTTAACAATAAGGTTCACCGACAAAACTACTGTCTTATACTAAAAACATTTTCCAAACAAATACAACATGCTAATGTTATTAGCACAAACCTGTGGCATTTTACATTGTATAAATTAGCCTCACTGTGGTTTCAGCTTACAAAAATAGACAGGAAGTCTGTTATATTTCTGGGGAGGTGCATATCAGGTGACACCGTGGGTACATTGTTGATTAAGAAGTATAAATCCCCCTTTGCAGACAGGGGTAAACCCTGAGTCCTTTTTTTTTTTTACAATTATTTTATGCAATGTGTAAAATCAAAAGCTTAAAGCAATTCTCAGCACGTTTCCATTTTCATTGATGGAAAGCTCACATCATATTAAGATTCAGCTTCAGTGGCAGTTTATCTGACCATCACATTTTGAGAAAATCCATTACAAAGTTTGTGAAATGTCCTGCTGCCCGCCAGTCAAACAAGCAGACAAGTAATTACATCACTTAAGTGGATATCTTAAGAATTGTTCATAGTTTGATGAAAGCCACCACCGTCTGTAGTACAATGGAAATGCAGCAAGCAGAGACTGTCAGCCTATTTGCATCAGTCTCAGTCCAGAGTAGTAAAGTCCTATTTTCTGGCGACAGTATGTGGGCTGTGTGAAAGCATATTGCCTGCTGCGCTGACCTGAGGATTGGGTCATACGTTGGTTATATCACTTCCCCCCTGCAGCTTTCCTGGCTGCCAAATGTCAGTCCGCCACAGTCTTATCCAGGAATGGTAGATTACTTTATAGGCTTTGGTCTTTTAAGCAGAAACACAGACTCTTTAAACCATAAAGCACCCCAGGGAGTCTAAAGTCTGCACCCAAACTCACAAATGGATATAACCCTCACGCACACATACAAGAACACAAATGTGCAAAACCATTGTCTTCTGGCTCAGATGGCCTCTAAGATGGCTTATCCGTGGCGCCGTCTAATCTTGTCTCATTAGGCTGATCTTATGTGTAAAGTAAGTAGCTTGTTTGAACAATCTTTTAATGCACTCAACTGCCTTCATACGCAATCTCCTGGGGTTAAGCAAGGGTTATGTTTCCTTTTAAGTAGAGATTGCAAGTTTCTAGACCAATTACCAATTTCTTAAAAGTCTGACCTGTCAATTCCAATTTTGGCTGATTCCAATTTTCTTTCTTTCCAAAACTATAATTAACAGCACACATCATCAGTTTGATAATTTTTTCTTTGATGGAAAATTCAATCGTGTGTTCATAATAAAAACTTGAGTCATATAACTTTTACATTTTCTCCAAAACTGCACCAGGTTACAGGAACCTCTCTTACTGTCACTCACATTCAAAAGCAAGAGTGCTTCAGGTTACTGGACAGAGCTTTTAAACAGAATTAAATCCAACTGAAAATAAATTGCAGTGTAGCGCACCAGTCAAAATAATACAAGTCTGGATTGATGGTGAAATGCAGTTTATTTTGTTCTTCATTTACTTCATCGACCAGTGTAAGAGCTAAACAGAAATTACACTGGCGGCACCAGGAAGTACGCAAATTAAAAAAAACCCCTCAAATTTACGAGACATTTAAACACAAATAAATACAGTTAATACCTTGTTGCTCTCCAAGTGGAGCTAAACTCCAGTTGAACTCCTCCCATTCGTCCTCATTACTTGTTTATCTTCCATGTTGTTTATCACACTACTGCACCGTTTACCTTTTAGTCACTTTACGTCTGTTACCTGTGTGTATACTGTCTCTTCAAAATAAACGCACTTTCATGTTCATGGGAAATAAATAGATAAAAGCAACATAAATACATCACGAATGCACATTTAATATGTCAACTACTGAACATTTACATGAACTATACCCCAGTTAATCTCACATGTTTCATCTTCTACAAACAGGTGAACAGAGTTGTGTCAAAGAAGAATCAGAGAAATATTATTCTACAGTGGGTATGTAGCAACGAGCAGTGTCTCCTCTCCTCCTGCCTGCCTGTGTGCAAAGTGCAATGGGAGAGGAGAGACCCTGCACTGATGGTAGGAGAGCTGGTCACTGCAACTTCTCTAAGGAGCATGCAGGGGAATGAGTTTCCCCTGATGGTTTGAATAAGTTGATAAATATGTTGCTGGTTGCTTTTTAGAAATAAAGATGCAAAGAGAGAGGGGATGTGACATTGTGTTGGTATTTGATGACCTGTGGACAAGAATAGTATGCGATGGCTGTGACAATACTCGTTTAATGTTCAGAGCGTGTTTATCAATTTGATCAGCACAGGAGTAGCTATATCTGAGGCTGACCAGCCAATCACCAGACATGACTCATCAATCAACTAAGTTTGGTCTCCAACTGAGCAATCAGTGCATCTCTGCTTTCAAGGTCTATGAGGTTGATTAATTCTTTCAGAGAGCATCAGTTTGGCTTTTACAGAATTAAATAGCAAATGATAACAATTTAATGCCCATGTAAGGTTATTCGGGACTTTTAAGGACAACTGAATTGATTTCGGAAGATTCACAGAGACTGAAAAAGTGAAAAGTGCCTGAGGATCAGTGTTCAGTTCTTGAAAACAACTGCGTCTTCTCAAATGTCACTAATTCATTAGCTGAGTTGCTCTTCCAACAGTCATCAGACGTAATGAAGAAGTTTTTATCTTCAGTGCCAAAACTGGTTTCTCCGGTGTAAGTGTCTGTTCTCTCGCCATGTTTTGAAGATCATACACATTGGGAGTTAAGTTTTCATTTTCATCGGAGAAGTACAGCTAATAAAGCTTCTCTAATTATGCAGTGACCTGTTTTGGTTGCCATCGGTAGCTGATAGAAACTAATTAGGCAGACGAAAGATTGGTTTGAACAAGCTTGTTAGTGTGCACTGAGTCGTGGTACGCAAACCTGGGGATGAGAGCCCAACATATGGCTGCAACAATGCTGTGTGTGTACGTGTGTGGGCATGTATCTTCCTGTATGTGTGTGGGTGTGCGTGGGTGTGTTTGAGCTGCCGTGTGTGCATTCAGTTTTGGTTTTGTGTGTGCGTGTGCATGTGTGGGTGACATATGGGAAAGGCAGTAATAACCGCTCCAAATGTCTGCAGATCAATACGGGGACTTCTGTGGTAATCTCTGGCTTGTGAATCTGGGCTGTCCTGTTAGGACGCAGCATCGCCTGGTGGTCACACAGATTTTCCAGTAATTAATAGATCACAGGTTGGAACCTGTGAACCTGTTTACACACTTCATGTCCCATCAGAGTGGCCTTGAGCAAGGCCCTGAACCAAATTACTGACACAGAGTGTTGCTAAAAATCCCACCTGACTCTGTTGAGTATCAAAACTGCGCTTGTAAAATGTGACTGAGTAAAATAGAATTTGTTTTTGCTCACTGGCAGTCCCAGTTGTGCCTGAAACGGCTCAAGGAACAATTATGTTCAAATATCAAGATTAATTTAAGAGTTAAAAGAACACTTCAACCCCAAAATGACCATTTGTATATCAATAACTTGCTGCATGTTCACTTTAATTCATGAGGGAAACTTTATATTTCTCACGTGCCTCCACAATAAACAAAGAATCCAAACCAGCATTGGTAAGAGGCCAGCTTGTCCTGTGTCTTAAAGTTCAGAATTTAAGCCTTGAAAATCTCTGATGATCATGAGTTTGTTCCTTGCCAGTGACTATCTCCTCACAGATGGATGTGTGTCTCTGAGGAATCAGTGGCTCAACAGTCCCTCTGTGTCTCAACCATCTGTATTTCCTGCTCAGCTGAAATATTAACGTTCTTTTTTGTCCATCTCTCCTTCAGATCCAGTCCACGGCCCCCAAAACGTCAACGTGGTGGATGTCAGAGCCCGCCAGCTGACTATACAGTGGGAGACATTTGGATATGCGGTGACACGCTGCCACAGCTACAATCTGACGGTACGCACAGCTGGCCACAATATGTGCTGTAACTGCAAACTCAGAAGTGCGAGTTAAACTACCTGGACACTAATTATTCTCCATCATGAAAGCATTATGACACAGTAGTAAAAATTATTTTAACATTATCCTTTTTTTTTTATTTTTTATGAGACAATTTAAATTTGGGCAAAGATGTTATTTTAAAAAGTTAATTGAAATTTAAAGTCTCACTCAAAACATCAAACATCTCATCAACATCATTTTCAATTCAAGTGATGTGTTGTAACTAAGGGCTGCCCCCGACTAAGACCTTTCCTAGTCGACCATAGTCATCATTTAGGGCCATTAGTCGACAAGTTGAAGGTGTGAGAAAGAATACTATCAGTAACATTATTAATTACGGAGAAATACAAAACCGTACCAATGAACCTTCATTAATATAGGCCTATATTTTATCTACAAGTGCACGTCACACACTGAGCGAGCCGCCTGTTAATGACGCTGTGGGCTAATGGGCATGTAGCTACTTCCATGTTTCAGACGTACACACGTTTAGATGCACATGTAGAAACACCACTGCTTCACCTCTATGTGTGATTTGTAAACTTCACAGTTTGGACCCACACAGTGAAGTCAGTGTTTCTATTTGGCAGTTCTGTCAAAGCATTGCAGGGTTAAGTACACGTGAGGGCACCTCTGCATCAGTAATCATTGTTTTTAAAATGACGAAGGAATAAATGTCATGTCTCTCCGTCTGTTTTCCAGGTGCAGTACCAGTATGTATTTAACCAGCAGGAGTTTGCAGCAGAGGAGCTGATCCAGACCTCGTCACATTACACCCTGAGGGGGCTGAGGCCCTTTGTCACGGTCAGACTGCGGCTGGTCCTGGCCAACCCCGAGGGCAGCAAAGAGAGCGAGGAGATCGTCAAGCAGACGGAGGAGGATGGTGAGTGAAAAAAACACCATTTCTTAAATCTGTATTCAAATTGTTTAACATAAAACTGTACACAATATTGATCCAGCCAGTTTATGACAGCTTTAGCTATTCCAGCAGCTCAGTATCTGACCGGCCTCCGCTGACACAGACCCTCTGGCTCACAGAAAATGATTTATTTTACATCTCTGACAGCAGCGACAGCAGCTGGTTTTGAATAAACAAGGAGAGCTGGCCTCCTACAGAAACTCTGACTCCTCCAACAGAAATACAAGATAAAGGGCGGCACAGTCCAACCCACACTGTGTGATTGACAGGTGGTTGTGGGAACTGCAGTGCAGAAACGTTGGAGAAATAATTCCTCATTTTATATTTTGGGAAAACAAAGGGAACAAATTACCATTGTTGTTTGGGTTTGTTATGAAATGATTACAATGACTTTATAGGTATTGAGACCATGTCACATGTAAACACAATGATATTTAAAGCATTGTGTACAAGTTAAGTGGGAGAGACTGTATCACAGCTTGAAGAACAGCTCCGTACACTTGTTATTTTTGGGGCACCCAGTAACTCAGTGGGTAGAGCAGACACCCCCTGCATACCTGCATGTCATCTCCTTCAAGCTTCAAACTTTCCTGTCATTGTTATGTATTACGATTAGATCCTGGAGGGCTGGGTGTGTCCCCAAGTAGTAAAATGCCACTCTGATTATTGCCATAATCGATTTTAAGTTTCTGTTCAGACCTTAAACCTGCATTAGGAAAGATTATTGTTAATAACATCAAATGGAACCAGAGAAAATGGCCCCTTAAAGTGAGTCTTCAGCAGAGCATATGTGAGCGGAGTGGAGCGGAGCGGGGAGCGGGAGGATTTTGTGTTGAGCGAGGAGCAGCGACACAGACAACTGAATTGTTAGCATCCAGTTAGCTAAGCTAGCACACTGTCAAACGGTCTCTCCGAAATCCACTGCAAAAGTTCAATTTTTGTAACGTATGAGGCAAATTCAGGACCGAAATGGGAGTTTCACATGCACGTCGGATATCACGGAGATTCCCAAAGGAATTAATGGACCTCTGGGAGAAGGTAGAAACATAGAAAGAGGCGTTAGCAGTCATCGCTGCGTCTTCCAGTCACCAAACGTGGCTGCTTTTTAACGACTCGTCTTTCTGTTTTTGCGAAAAGACTTCGCTGCATTTCCAGTGGAGACTGTCCCCCTCAAAACATGACCTTCTCCTCACCATAACTAGACAGATTTTGTGCCTAAATTTAACCACAAGTTCAACACAGCATTGCTGAAACTTAAAGTTTCAACATATCCGTTTCGTAATGTAGAAAATTGAACAGATCTGTTGTTTTCAAAGTCGTGCAATACCACCATTTATTCTGGTGTTGGGTTGTTGGAGACACATTACATAGTCTCAGGATCTCAGGTTTGATTCTTTCAACATCCAAAACTGAACCAATCAGCCGCCGTGTCTTATCACTGTGCCCTTCAGCAGGAAAAGACTACACAGAACGTACTGACATACTTTATTAATGCCTCAAATATAAATGTACCCTTGGAGTTCGAATTATTTCAAAACAACATTTTAAACTCCTGTTTCCTTTCCAGAGGGCTCCATGTTCTACTAATTCAGAACAGAGTGTTTGCCCCAGCCACTACTACTAATAATTCATTGATGCTTCACATTTCTCACAACAACATGCCTGCGATAAACTGGAATAGCTCGAATCCATTAGAGCAGCGCCTGATAAGCAGGATAAAAACATCGTTCTAATGATCCCAATTCTCTCATCTCTTTCCCATCCTCCTCGGGGCTCGCTGTTCTTCTCCTGATCTCATAACTAATATCCTCTGAATTTAGCTTCTGGGGAACATCACATCTCAGCCTCAAAATCCTACCCTTACTCGCTGAACACACACACACACACACACACACACACACACACACACACTGCAAGTTGTCTGAACCCTTTAAAAAGAGTTAACATGACTGGGGAGAAGCAATTGCTTTGGGGGGGTAAGGGGGGAAAAAAGCCTTAATTGTTTTGTTCTTAATTGTTTTTTATTTAACCATCGTTAATCTCCTGGTTGTAATTCAGTAATTAGGGAACAGAACAGCAATTGTTCACACGGAGGCTAATTGCTGTTTGTACGGTAATGGCTTTATAGAGCTGGGGCTCCTGCAAATGAAGCAGCTACACACACACACACACACACACACACACACACGCTTATGGTTTCCCACTTATGTTTTAATGTTGCTGATGAAGTAGAAATGTACTTTAACCTATGTGAAGGGTCAAAATGAGGGATTTGCAATTAAGATATAGAATTACCTTTCTCTCTCTCATAAACACACACACACACACACACACACACACACACACACACACACACACACACACACACACACACAGGACTCATCTTCTCCAGTTTATAACAATAATCTCTGAATGAGAGCTTCTTAGGTTTTAATCACGTCCTGTGTAATTCTTAATTTACCTACTGGAAGCTGCACTCCAAACGTTCATGATATGTTAACATACACACACAATCACTGTGAGGCATCCAGCACTGTTAATGCCTCACATCCATTGTTGTGGAAACTCTTTGCTTCCGTGGTGCCGACATGTTAAAGATTTTCCATGTTTACTCCGGATACTGATTGCTTTAGTTCTGCGGCACGCCACTACGATGCTAATTGCCTCCCAGAGTGTTTCAAAAGCTCAGATGTCTGATGAAATATAAAAGTTAGAAAGTTAAAAAATGAGACAAACAATGAGAAGTTTTACTACGAAGGATGTAAAGCTTCTCGTGGGTGGACGGGACATAAGGAGAGTTTAATGAGAGTTGTTCTTTGTGAGTGTGTGAACCTGCACAGTCACATAAACACATGTTATGGGAGATGACACATATTTTCAAATGCCTACAAAAAAACTAGCATAATAATATGTGTGTGTTACATTTAAGGCTTAATTGAACACACTGTGACACTGTGTTTCCAGTTTTGTCTGAGTATTAAGGAGACTAATTATCTAAAAGACATTTACAGCTCTGCTTTGTGTGTTTCTGTGTGTACTTACGCATCCTCGTGTTTGTTTTTCTGTCCCGCTCTCTGTTTCCCTGCGGTTGTCCATCCGTTCATAATGACAAAAGACAATTTGAAGCCACAAACAAACACATGCACACACACACACAGGAACACACAGAGAGACTTGCCTCAGAGACAAATGTCATGTCCACTCATTGTACACACCAGCCTATTAACCTAACCATGAAACACCTATTTGTCAGGTGGCTGTCAGGTCAGCTCAATACAGCTGCTTTACAGCCAGACCTCTTATTCATCAAATAGGTGCTAGAGGAAGCCTGTGTAGCCGTCTCACCTCCTCAGCACACACACACTCTGCCCTCTTTTTCCTCTAAGGATTACGTTACACAATTATTCGGCCTCAACCAAGTGTGTTGTAAGGGCAACTTCATGCCTCCTGCATTCTTTTTTTACTTTTTTTTAATCGATGTATCAACAAGTTCTCGTCGAAATGCCCTTCCCCAAAGTGTTTAACCCCTTTAGGTCCAAGCTGCTGCTCATTGGCCCACGAGTGAAGAGTGTGATGGCACAGAGCATCTTGCACAAAGTGAATGGAAATTAAGTTTTTACTGTCATATGCTCATTAAATATGTTAAAAAAAAGAAAATCATGCAGGTAAAAAAATAATAAATAAAAATAACACCAAATTGTGCAGAATATATATAAAATAGAAAATAAAAAATAATTAAAATAATGAATGAATGAATGAATAAATAAATAAATACAATTAAAATTAAGGTATGAAATATTGATAAGATAAAATAAAAAAAATAATTAAAAAAATAAATAAATAAAACAAAATTAAAATATTGGTATAAAATATTTGTAAGATATAAATAAAAAAAATAATTTAAATAATAGATAAATAAAATTAAAATACTGGTATACATTATTTGTAACATAAAACAAAAAATAATTAAAATAATAAATAAATAAAATTAAAATGTAGGTATAAAATATTGATAAGATATAAAATGGAAAATAATTAAAATAATAAATGAATAGATAAATAAATAAAATAAAATTAAAATATTGGTATAAAATATTTGTAAGATATAAAATTAAAAATAATTAAAATAAATAAATAAATAAATAAAAATTAAAATATAGGTATACAACATTTTTTAGATTTAAATTATAATAATGTATATTTGTAGTAGACAGACAGACAGTAATCATGAAGTTAATGTCTATAAACATTTCTTGGTATCGTACCAACACTGTCAGTTGGAAGGATAGTGTAACACTTTCTTCATCAATGTATATTGTTTGGCGCGCACACTTAATGGGGACGCACTCATAAAAAATTGCTCCATTGAACTGCCTGACAACTTCGTATGTCACATGGATAGATGTGGTTTTGCAGGAAGTAACAGCTCACGCTTCGCTGAGCTCCGTGACCAATGTCAGCTCATGAGTGCATGTTCATACGTTATATGAGACACCTTTGTAAGAATGCATAACAATAATGCAAATGATGAGACGACGCAATGCAAGCCAACGAGACTGTGCATCAGCACACAACAGTCTGTGTCCAGAGTGAACCTTTAAATAGCAAAGACACAGGAGCAGCTACCAGCACAGGGTGATCACCTTTCAAATTTTACAGCTGGCTCACAGTGATGTGACTGCGTTTGTGCTGAGATAATATCAGTGTGTTATCTAAAACAAACAACTACTATTGTGTTGTTGCTTTTGAACGTGACTCTCTGGCTTTCATGTTCATATAGCAGAGAAATAGTGACGCTGTGAAACACAGTACAACTATTAAGATTTGTTTTGCTTACAGTAAGCAAACAAAAGAAGAGTTAGATTGTCCTAAAATAGCAATACAAATATGTTGTGTATGTTGTTAGTGAAAATAATGGCTCAGCTCATGTTGTTTTTATCCATCAGGTTAGATATCGTTTCAGTGCTTAAGCACTTATCAAAGTCAAACAGCAGGCATTAAATATTAAAATACTCCTCTGAAATCCCTATGTTTGTGACATGTTTATATGCTTATAAATACCCCGTTCCTATTAAAGAGAAAAGCCGTCTCCTCACTCAAAGGACAATCACAGTCATTGAGATTTAATAATCCTTTTATCTTCAGAGCGCTGTGTGTTTTCTAAGATCACAGAAGAAGAGAAACAACAATCGGAGACGTCAGCTTTTGTTATTTCTCCGTTTGTTTCTCAACAGCTGTCACTTTACAAAAAGGCAGTTCATCAAAGTGAATTTAGTTTTAGAAAGTGCACCTATTATTTGTGTGCTTTTAATTATTTTAACCAGTTATTTGATGTCCCAGGAATCATAGAAGGCTCTCAACAAATAAAGGTTTGAGCACATTTTTTTATGTGATGAAAAAACAGAATAAAAAAGGCAGTGATTCAGGATCATTAATCACGATGTGCTGCTGCTGCTCTGTGGTTTGTTGCTTTTCAAATCTGGTTCGGGTGAACAACTTCAAAAAGTTTTTCATCCTAACATTTCAAAGATGGTGCATGTTTGACTTTTACAAGCAACACTTTGAGGTAACATGTTGTTTATAGAGAGGACATTGTGTAATATTTGAGTGTTTGAAATAAAGATTTTTAACATGTTAAATACAAGGTCTTACTCACGTTTAACAAAAAGTCTCCTTTTCATACAAAACAGCTGGTCGTGCTGTTCAGAGCAAACATCCTCGCTTTCTTTTTAAAAACAAGCGAAATAGTCTGGTCTTAAATCATAACAACTCCCACAGATCTGTCCTGTAATCTTTATATCACAAAGTATAATTTCATCTTAATCCAGTCCAGCAGCGCTGCTGGTAATTCATGCCCGCTTGCTTTTCATCAAGATGTGTTTATTTGTTCCGTGGTAGGATAAAGCTCTGCAGTGATGACATCTGACCAAGATGATGCCTGGCTTTGTGAACATATTGATATACCGTGGATTATTCCATATTTTCATGTGAACATGAGACTTAATGTGGCGTTTCATCCCCAAACGAGATACTCATCATTTGAGAAGAGAAAAAAATAAAAATAAAAAACTAAATACTTTTACTTAAACTAAATTAAAATAAATGTAAGGCATTTTGTTTTTAAAATGGCAAATATACGCTAACAAATTTCGATTTTTTTCCCTATATCAGGCAGGATGTTTTTGTTTCTGCTGCCTTATTTTGAGGCTGCTTTCAGACCTAGAGTTGTCCTGCAGACCAGATCAAATGCCTTGTGTGAGAAAGCTGCTCTTGATTGGTCAGAATTTCCATGTGGGAAAAATCCAGGAAGTAAAGCAAACGTTGAAGAAGAGTACACTTGCAAGATAAATGTGACACTTTCTAATGTCACAATGGAGGGACAACTACGCAGGTGGATTTTAGCGCTGCTCATCGTGGACTATATTGCTGTCATTGTTCATTTTAGTCAAACCATACAGTTTGAAAACGAGGCGCGGCTCCAACTAGAAAACAATGTTTTGATGCATTGGATGTGCTGAATGTGCATATTAAGGCAGTACAGGAGGAGGTGCACATTAATAATCCTCCAGGACTGTAACATGCTCATGTTTAACCCAAACAATGTGTCATGTGTCTGCAGTTGCTTCACATCCAGGTCGGAACACGTTCTCACCACAAACCAACCGCAAATCAGTCAGAACATAGGTGGACAGCCGAGACGCATCGCAGTTCATACCTGTGTCTATCATGCATCTCCAGCTGACCAATTATGTTCATATTTTGTTGCTGCCTCCTCACTCAGGTGAAAAGGTCAAAAGGGCACTGCATGCAGTTTTTATGACCGCACTCTTGCTAGCATACTCACCAATCATATTAGTAGTTGGTCAGCAGTTGACCAGCAGACTTCATTACAAGCCAACTGGCTATAGAAACAGGTGACGAGCTTTATGTTCTAAAACCAGCTGCTGGAGATTTGACCAGCTGAGTTGCAGGTGACACCATCAGCCAGCTTGAGTCGAGCTCAGTCCGGTCAGTTAACACCGCTGCAACTTTTATCTGCAACGTTCTAAAATGGTTTTGTCTCTTTGTGAATCTTTGATCTGCACTGGGCTTTAATGACAGGGGCCAGAAAAGAGGATGGAGACATAAACTGCATCTTGCTCTAGCACCAACCTGTGAGGCCGAGAAATGAAGCCGGTGCTGAAGTGCCAAAAATTGCAGTTCATTGAACGGCCACTAGAGGCTGGCTCCTTAACAGAGTAAATCCTGTCACAACCTACAACACCTAATTAAAGGAGAATATTATATCACTATAACGAGAGCAGTTTCAACATGTATTACTTCAGCTCATTTTTATTATTCAGTCTGGTTGTAAATCAATACGTTTTGGCTCTTCACACAGAGACACTCCCTGTCATGCAGCGCAGACTTGTAATTTGCTGAACCACCACCGAGCTGCTGCAAGAAATTCACTCCTGTCTTGATTACATGTAGTGATAAGCCCCAACATCACTAATAAGGATCGATTCTAAATTTGCGTTTGCTTGCAAGTAGCTGTTACAAATCTCTAAACACTAACAAAGAATAAAATCCAAAATTTCCATATAAACAACCAGGTCTGCTGCTTATTATAATAACAACATGGATCAGAGCCGATAGACCGAGCCAGAGAAATGAAAGCCGGGGAGAAAACGCAGAGATTCATTTCATGCCAGTAAAGACAATTTGAAATGAGCTGAGGATTGTGCGACAGAGAGACAGAGGGTTAAGAGAGAGACACATATAGGTGAGGGAGAGAGTGCCGGCTTAATAAAGCAGGCCATTCATTGTGCAGCACGGCGGAAGTTAATTAAGTTATGATTAATGTGTTACAGCTGCCGTTATCTTTTCAATGAAGCCTGTTTTCTTCCGTCTCAGCCCCTAAGGTGCACAGGAACACACACACACACACATATATAAACAGAAAGACACAGAGAGAAACACACATACTCGGCGGACACACAGGTACGACGTGTGAGTCATGAAGCACATGGTCACGTACATGCTGGAGAGCAGCATGCAGATGTCGGGGTGGACAGTTTGAGGCATCGAAGGCTTTTACATGCATTTGCACACACAGGCAGACACAAAGGCACCACCCAGATATCCAGGTAAACACTGTGCATCATAAAAGATGAGAGCGCACACACACACACACACACACACACACATAAAAGTGAGTGATAAGGTTCTGAATAAAAATGGCAGCATCTAATTGCGTTTCTTTGTTAGGGTAATTTAATATGCTCCACAGGCTGGGGCCTTAATCAACACCTTGGAATTAGCAATCGAAATATTCTTCTGTCAGACCTCTCTGACACGCTGCTCGTGTGTGTGTTTGTATGTATGCATGTATGTATTTGCACATCTCCGACCTCGTCAGATATTGACGTTTGGTCATGGACTTTCCACGTCCAGATAAGACGTGCAAAGTACCCCGGGTGCGTTCAGGGACACCGTGTCAAGTTCTGCCTGCTACATGCATTGTCTTCTTTGAAAATACACTTCCTTTTTCACAGGAAATGCACAGTTTACATACAGTCTTGTTCAAAATTAACACACTATGTTGGTCCAACACTGCGAATTGACGCTCTTTCTCCTTCAGCAACAAAATGATGGCTGACAGCAGCAGAAGAAAGAGCAGATTTCAAATGTTGCAGTGGCATCCTGCTTGGCTGAGAGATCGTGGCAAGGTGTGATTGGATAGCTAGGAGTGAACACCCATAGTCAGCTGATTAGAGGGAGTAGTGGAGAGTGGGATGGAGAAAAATGTGAAAGGGTGAGCACGAGAAAGGTCTTCCTGATTGAACTTACGATGAGCTTCTTTTCAGTATGTTTTCTTTTTTTTTAAAGATATTTATGGGGCATTTTAGCCTTTAAAGTCAATGCAACCTCCGTAAGCTGTTCAATTAGAAATATTTCAGTTACATTAGCAGTTTTGCTGAATATAAAAGTAATTCTTAGAGAACTAACATCACTACATTGTAAAAGGAATGAATTCAGAACAGGATTAGGATGAATATTTTGGACAAAACTAGATGTTTCTAGAGCAGCGGCAGGAGATTTTACAACAGCTAAAAACCTTAAAATGAATACGTGTAAGTGTTGAAAGGATCCTGGAAAGCAGGCTTATACACCTCACAGTCAGGTGTTAAGGCCACAACATCACCCAGAAATGATGAGTTTTTAAGGTGGTGTGAGGAAAGGAATCTTTTGATTTTCAAAATACAGTAACTTGTAAGTAACAATGCGGTTTTCCAGTGAAAGCCTGCGTTCTCCAGAAGGACTGGTCTGTCCTCTGTGTGATGCTTTGAATCCCAAGCCAGGTCATGCCACAGTTTCATTGCTTGAAAAATGTCAGGAGGGCTTTGAACCCCCCCACATCGGGGGTCGTCCTAAAGCCTCTTGACGTTTTAAAGAAAGATGGATAATGGCACCCAATTCTCGAGTGTAAAAGGAAATGCTTTGGCACATCCATCTTTTTCTGTGAAATTCAATTTGTGACTGTAAACGGCTGAATGTTCGGGATGTTTTCAAAAAGCTTTTTCAGTTGATGCACATCAGACAGAGAGCATGAAAAGCTTTCTGCCATTGTCAGACTCGGTTCTGTGTTACATTGCAGGCGTTTAGTTGACACTCTCATCCACGATGATTTGCAGTGAGTGCAGAATAAAGCAGAATAAACTTTTCTTTTTCCAACATCGGGCCAAGACTGGGACAATAAATCGGCCCTGGCATCTTGGCCCAGAGCAGCCTTATATCTATCACACAAATGTAACTCTTTTAGTTTATATTATATTATATTATGACATTTTCACCACAAATTGATGCAGAAGAGGTATAAATTGATGTGTAGAAATTTACCAGAAACTGTTGAAAGAAATCCATGCCGCTTCACTGTATAATATATTATTTACTGTATATGATTTCACTCATGAACACTTGGTGGTTTGGTGCAGTGTCTTTCGTGATGCAGGCGCTGCGCCAGACCATAGTGGTGAAGAGGGAGCTGAGATGGAAGGCGAAGCTTTCGATTTACTGGTCCATCTACGTCCCAACCCTCACCTATAGTCATGAGCTCTGGGTAGTGACTGAAAGAATGAGATTGTGAATACAAGCGGCCAAAACGAGTTTCCTCAGAAGGCTGGCTGGGCTCAGCCTTAGAGATGGGGTGAGGAGCTCGGAGTAGAGCTGCTGCTTCTTCGTGTCGAAAGGGGTCAGTTGAGGTGGTTCGGGCATCTGATCAGGATCCTCCTGGGTGCCTCCTGTTAGAGGTGTTCTGGGCACGTCCCACTGGTAGGAGGCTCCGGGGTAGATCAAGAAAACGCTGGAGGGATTATATATCTCATCTGGATTGGGAACGCCTCGGGGTCCTCCAGGAGGAGCTGGAAAGTGTTGGTGTGGAGAGAGACGTCTGGGGTGCTTTGCTTGGCCTGTTGCCCCAGTGACCCGGCCTCGGATAAGCGGATGAAGATGGATGGATGGATGGATGGATGGATGGATGGATGGATTTTTTGTCCCACTCCAGCCATGACGACAGAGTTAGAACAAAATGACTGGCAACAATGGACAACAACTTAGATGGAAACTTCAGGGTCTCAGTACTTCGTCTGAAAGGTTACTTTCGGTTGCAAAGGTACCATACTGAAAGTGTTTGGTGGAAACGGGGCTGAGCGTCTGAAAAGTCTGTCACAAGTCTTTTTTTGGTCTGCAGTTTCTCAGCGCCTCTCCTGCATTTTGTCTCATTCATGCCGGCACTTTAATGAGGGCTTTGGGCCAAAACAGGGAGGGTATAAAGACGTGATCGGACCGGCCCAGTGTTAATTAAGGTACAAATCAATGGGTTAGAGATAGACCTGTTTTATAGGCTGGACAGACAGAAAAAGTCAGGACAGTGCCAGGTATGCCAGAGGCCCAGTCCAGCCCTGACCAAGAGTATGAACAGCTAACAGCAAACACAATAAAGTTCAGAGATCACAGGCAGAAAATAGTTTTGCGAGTACCGAGTGATGACAAAGACGAGGAGGAACATGAGGAACAAAAATAAGAAGTGAGAGGTGAAGTCAGGTAGTGCGCACACACAAAAACACACACAGTCATTTTAACACATCGCAGTCAGTTGTCCCTCCTGGCGCAGTCTGTCTCCTTAACATTTAGAACAATTCACACCCCTCAGCGAGCACAAGTACCATTGTGTTCTGGGTTTAGTGGGAGGTGTGCGGGTGTGTTTTTGTGTGTGAAGTGGTGTAACTTTGTGTGTGTTTGTGTTTTTAACAGTTTGACAGCATCACTCCCTGACAAGGTGTCAGACACCTCTTTATTAAGATGTGTGAAAGCCTGTCTCGTCCTGAAAACACACAAGCACATGCGCACTGCTGTTACTAGGTAGATTTTACCGTAATGAGTCAAGTGTCTGGGCTCAGTAGTAAACCTGTCTGCACCTCGCCGTGTGACTGAGCTGAGAGACGTGTGTGTACTGCCGCTGCTCTGAATAACCCTGGGGCAGGTATTTACCTGTCCTCCAGTTATCCTGCTGGTAATTCACCCAGTGATGCTGTACAGTAAATATCAACAAACATTTTCAACTGTAGTGCTTTCCATAAGTGTGCATGTGACACCTTCCTTTCTTTTCCTTTTAACTCCTTTTTGTGCAGTATATTCTCCACTTCTCTCTTAGATTTTAGGGGACCAGCAATTAGCTTTTTTCAAATGTGTTTTCAGCAAACATTTGAGTACTGATTGTAGGTGAAACACTGGTGTATTGGAGTCTCTTACCACATGGACCAGATCACTGTCAGCGACAGTAAAGACGGCCATCTTCAGAATATTTGGAAAATAAGAACTTTAATTCTTAAGCTGTTGATACAAATCAAATATATTATCGCATATATGCTACAATAAAACCAACTGTGTTCTCCAAACAAATCTCTGCAAATCTGGCATCCAGGCTTCTTATCTCTCACAATGAGCCAATCATCTGCCTTGCAGAAATAGTCAACTTGGTCCCTCGACCAGCAGTCAGATGCACTGTGCCCAACGTGTGAAGTGTCACTGCTGCCAGAGTCGTTGGAAGCTGACAGGGGAGGCTCAGTGCTGGTGGCATAAATATAGACAGTGCAGGCAGAGCAGTTTCACTGGGGCCCATAGAGGGAGCAAACAGGCTCTTGCTACCTTAGACCTTTTGTCATATGTGTGTGATGATGATTTCTAGGTAATATGTATGTTGGCATTATCAAATCAGTCACTAGCATGCCTTCGGGTGCGTCATAATAGCATGCACTGGGGCTGTTGTAACTACCTTACGCCTCTGACCGAAAGTCTCAAAGTGTGATGCGCAGCTCACTACTAACGGTGCAACAAAGCAGCAAGAGAATTCAGGAGGAAACCCTCATCAGCTGCTAAAGTGTCTACCTGGTCCTTTGGTTTTTGCTTTTCTTTTGGTGTTGTCATCCATTTTAACAAGGACATTCTCAGCTCTGTTTTCTCAGTATTAAAGGAACAATGTGGAAGGTTTAGGGGGAATTTAGTGGCTTTAATGGTGAGTATTGCTGATTGCAACCAGTTGAAACTTCTCCAGGGTAGAATTCCTTCAGTGTTCATTTTTACCGTAAGCTGAATTAGCCACAGAGGTTGCTTCCTCTCCAAAACAAATGGACCCAGTGATTTAAACCACAGACTGAGGCAGTTTCATGGTACAAATCGGTGTTTCTCCGAAGCTGTTTGGCATGTCAGAGATGGGCCACTAGCCTAGCACCTCCTAATGTGTGCTCACCTTTTTTGTTGATAACTTAAGCTCCAGATAGTCAGAGGGTTTTTACCTGGAGTTGAATTATCCACAGAAGTTTCTTCCTCCCCAAAACAAACTGTCCAGGTGATTTAAACCAGTGAAAACACTAAAATAAGTACTTTCGTGTTAAAAAAAATGGTGTTTTTCTGATGCTCTTGTGGAAGGATTGCTAACTGTGGCGCTAATACAAAAACATGAATGGCCCTATCTAGAGCCATTGTCTGGTTTATCCATAATGGGCTGATGTAGACACATGGCTGTGCAACACAGCGATCTCCGCAGACGAGGGCCCGCTCCCTATGTAGATATAAACGGCTCAGAAAGCATACTTATCATATTATATTCCATTTCTGCAATATATCCCTCAAAATCCTGCACACTGGACCTTTAACCTTAATATGTGTTCACAGAGAGGCAGTTAGGCAGGTGTTTGGGGTACGTTTGTACCTAGACTTTCAACCTTGGGAAGTGGTGGTACGCAACAGGGAGTAAGGGTATTCATCACTCAGTGTTGTTCCAATCAGTCCCATTTCAGACACCAGTTTCAATGAACATGGCTGCGTTACAAGTCATGAACAGGAAGGACACCAGATGTCTGTTGGTGGTCAAAGATCTGCCATCACATATTAAACATGAAACTTTTACAAAGGTTGTTATTTTGTCCAATTATTTTTATTCCCTAAAATTGGAGGACTACAAAAAATAACTACATTCCTGCAGTGCTTATCTGTCCTTTGAACTGCATCAATTTAAAGCTTAAAGTTGACACTTTAATCTCAAAGTCGTCGTTTCATTCCAAGTGCAGAGTGGTTGATTAAAGAGTCGGCAAAACAGGAAAAAAAGGTGTCACTGTGCAAATACTAACTGCACTGAGCCTCCCTAAAATGGAATTCAGAGCATCTAGACATCAGGTGAAAGTTTTCCCCTGACAGGAGACAGTTGGTCCATTGACTTTGAATTAGTGATTGACTTTGTAAGCTAATAGACTTTTGGTTTGAGGCACTCCATCCAAATGAGTTTGATCTGAGTGTAAGGCTCCCAGCGGTGAGTTAGAAAATGTGCCCGCAGCCCAAGAAAATCAGCATGGCTGCTGTCGTCGTGTCTCAGCAGTTGTTGCATTATTCACTGTCGACAAGCTTCATCTCTACACGACATCATTACATCTTGTCTGTCTCCTGTTTAGGATGTGACTCGCCTAATCTCACAAATCACAGCTGAGCTGCTCGATATTAAAGCGATACCTGAGAGTCAAAACTCACAGTCAAACTCGGCTCGACGTGTTTTCAAAAAGTTGATTATGATCGCAGCAGAGGCGCTGATGACTCTCGGTGCAGTCATCAGGAAATGACATTTAGTGCAAAGTAATAATCTACAACATTTCCATGTAATTAAATACAGCTCCAGCTCAACTGAAAGTACGTTCATGGTAAAAGAGAAATATATTATTAAGTGTCACTTTTAATATCTGTTTCTCCGCCACATTTCTTTGTCTAGTTTCTTATAACTTGAATCAACAGTCTGTGTGATACAAATCAGCTTTGGACAGTAGTTAATTTTCAGAAAGTAGCCTGATATGTATAAAAGAGACTTCAGCCCTTTCAGAATATAAGAAATATAATGGAATACGCTGTCATACATAATTGCTGCCAACGTCCTTCATGATAAAATTTTCTGGAGCAAGCAGCGGGTTTCATTCTGCCTCACAGCGAAAAAGCTCAAAATTAGATTTTCAGTAACTTAATATTTCTGATGAGTAGGTCCCCAGATATTTCAAACTTCTGCTACACCAAATAACAGAATTAAGTGATTTAAAAAACTCCTTCCTTTTATTTTCTTTGCTCTCTCCTTTCATTCTGCCCTCTCTTCTATGACCGCTCCCATGTGCTGTCTGTGTTCACATGCAGGCTGCTTTATTTGTTTCACAAGTATTATATTTATGAATGTTTAACACTGGAGGATGGAGCCTGGGTGTCTGTCATTCTGACATTGGGAATTTGTCTGAGATGGTGAAATCTCTTGACAAGTTGTTTGGTGTAAATCCGGCATCAGCTAGATTAAGCAGAAAGCCCCACATATCACACTGTTAATGTACTTCAGACTTTATAGTGTAAGGTATACAGTTACACTGTTGTTGCCAAGGCTTTAGTTGCATTCAATACAGACAGTAAATACATTTATACGATGTTGTGTGTGCTCTGTGTCTCTGCAGTGCCTGGCTCAGTGCCGATGGAGTCTCTGCAGAATACGCCCTACGAAGAGAAGATCTTCATGCAGTGGAAAGCTCCCAACGAGACCAACGGCGTCATCACACTCTACGAGGTCAGTCACAGACTCCTTATATTGATCAAACCTGGTGGACACTTCACAAGGTCACGGTACAGGTTATTAGCTTGAGTGTCTACATACTTCAGATTCAGTTTCTTTGTCCTCCTCTGTGCTCAACAAAAAACTTGTTACTGAAAACCTTCAGCTTCAGGCTCCCTTCAACAATGCTTGTTAAATATCTAGTAGTTAAAAGCAATCCAGGGCTAAAATATGACCAAATAGAATATACATTTGTGTTGATAGTTTTGCAATAAAGAAACTGAATGTTGTTATCGATGGAGGTGCATCGGTTCAATCAGGACTCAAAGGCGGGACGTTTGTTTAAAAGTATGACGAAAACCTATTTTTAAGATCATCGCTGCCAGGTCATATTGGTATCAAATATGAGTTACATCCAGGAATAGATATGAGCACTCATATAAAGTTAGATATGAGCAGCAATCTAGAAGTGAGTGCAAATTCCTGTGGAAGGAGAAAAGAGGAAAGTGGAAGAGAGACTTATCCCCTGACAGTCCTTGAGACAATGTTTGGGAGTGACTGAGATAGAGAGATAGATTGTGATTGTGACTCCGTGTGTGTGTGTGTGTGTGTGTGTGTGGTTATAGACAGTTTATTCGGGTTGAAGTTGAGTTGAGCCCTCTATCTAATGAATTATTGACCCGTTCTCTGCCTCCTGTCTGCCTCTTATATCACTGCATCAAGGAGCTACCTCACACCAAGACCTGGCAGGGCTACTAGTGTGTGTGTGTGTGCGTGTGCGTGTGTGTGTGCGTGCGTGCGTGCAAAGGAATGTGTGGTCTTGTATAAGTTGGTGAGTTTTTGAGTGAGTGTGTGAGAGAGAGTGAATTAGCGAGTGATGAGAAGTGTGTGTGTGAGGAATCAGTGATAGTGTGTGTTCTGAAGTTTCTGAATGTGTGTGTGTAAGAGGGAATGTGTGAAGTCAGGAGTGAGTGTGTGTGTGTGCATGTGTAGAAAATGTGTTAGTGAGAGAGTGATATAAGTGCTTTGGTAAGTGTGTGAACACGTGTGTAAGCCTCAGCTTTTCAGGACAGATTTTTTTTTCTTGTCACAAGTAGGAGTGAATCTGAATTAGGGTTGGGCGATGAAACAGTGTTGATGGGGGGGGGGGGGATAAATTTAGAGTGGACAGCAGCGTAACTTCAGAGCCCACAGCAGAGACATAAAAACAGACTTAAGGTTACACTTTCCGACAACATTAGGCCTCATTCACCAAGAAAGCTCTTCTTACAACACACGTACGCAGTTTTCACAAAGATTCTGACATTCACTAATATTTTCTTATTTGCTTTGTTGTTGGGTAAGAACAGAATCTACACACACTCAAAAGCACTCTGACGCACAGAGTTGTATAATGTAACAGGGTTTATATTAAAGTCATATTTTGGTCATTTATAATAGTTTTTCAATAATTATTTTTGATTAATTTACAAAAAGTATTTTAGCCTCTGCCTTTTTTCCACAAATGTGAACCTTAGGGACCTCGGGCTTCACACGGCAGCAATTAATGATTATATATATTTTTTTGAATGATTGAAAAATGTTTAAAAATGGCCACAGTTTTTTTTGTTTGTTTGTTTTGCGTGGATGCACCAACTGTGAAATTCCAGTACAATACTGATGATTTTTTGTCTTTTTTCTTCTTTTGTGTTTGTTGTTATTTATTTGTGCCAGAATATAAAGAAATCTTCATTTTGAAAACAACTGAATCGTTTAAAAGTCATTCAGCTCTTCATTACTGTCAGAGCCATGTGTTTGATTTGTGTGAAATGTTGCGTCCCGCCACGCTACTAGGTGGCTTATATCCCGGGCTGAGGCAGGCCATGGTGTTTAAGTTCATCCCAGTGAGCACAGGTGCTGCTGAAGTAAGGAGGCAAACAGTTTTCCACTGTGCTCGGAGTGAATATTACATTGCTGTTGTTTATTTTAAGTAAATAAATGAATGATGATTTACAGCATGGGTAAAGATTGGGAGAAATTCTCTGAGTACACGTCCAAACAATTCAGCCAATTAGCAACCAGTAGTGGCTAAAGTATAGGCTAGTCACTAAAAAATTCAAAAAATTGAAATTCAAATTCAAATTCAATCATACAAATTCATGAAACAACCTTTAAAATAACCTTCCTCTACTTGAAAACATCCATAAATTACTGCTACATTTGAACACCTCATAAAAATGTTGTAATTTACAGGGTTCATGCGCAAGTATGGAAAAGTATGGAAATAAATTTGATCAATTTCCAGGTATTAAAAAGTATGGAAAATGAAAAATAAAGTATGGAAAAATATTTATGTTTCCAGACTATTACCACTGTTCTAAAGTATTGTTTTCTATAATAGAAAAAAGTAATTTAATCAATCCGGATCGTGTTTTATGCCGGGCCAAGCTCAGTTTGTATGAGAGCAAACGTCTCAGAAGACATCCCGCCCCTTTTACCTGATTGACAAGTGGTATGTCCAGTCTGATGCCCCATGACCCTCCTCCAGCCCCCCAGGTATCAAGTTGGGGGGCTGGAGGAGCTAAGTTCAATGCCCAGACATTGAACTTAGCTGAGTTTTTATTTGCATGCCAGTACAATCGCCTATTAAGAACAATTAAATATGATGTGAAATATGATATATTTACTCAGATGTCGCATATTCTCTGAAAAAAACAACAACAAACAAACCCCGCAGAGAAGTCTGGAAATTAGGGCATGGAAAAGTATGGAATTTTGAAATTCCAAATTGTGTAGGAACCCTGAATTTACCTTCACCCAATACTCATTTTTACTGAATAGAGCTCGAAGGCATCGCAACCTCCGTGAGCTGTTAGTTCCGGTCACTTGCTGCTAACAGCTAACAGCTAACGTCAACTAGCCCTCCTTCTGTCGATGTCAACACATACTTGCTTTTCACAGTGTAGCATCATCAGGGGGACGAGAGGGTGCGTCTCCTGACTCGCTGATGATGACTTTACTGCATCCTTTCGTCCTGAATTCTTCCAAGGGAAGATCTCTGTAGGTTCCAAACATGTTCTCTGTTGTTGGTGGATGTCACCTTATTGGAAGATAGACTGGGCAGCCATTGAAGCAGAAATTTTCAGATACCAATGTCGGGCTGATCCCTGGAAAAAAAGAAAGGAAAGGAAAAAAGCAAAGACCGTCCAATTTGAGTGTTGAGACATCTTCATCAAGAGACATCTTGTTTTATATACAACAGAAAATATTAAGTCTTTAACTTGGCATTCATACATTTACTATCAAACGCCCAAAGGCTGTGATATGCTTCTCTGTACATCTAAGAGAGTGTGCACAGGTATCATTTTCTGAGGCTGTAAACGACATTAATTTGTCTGTAACATCTCTGATATTATAGGTATTTAGATGATGGCTGATGTCACAGAACACCTTTCTTCGCTGAACATATTTCCCAGATCTCTAACAGCAGCTTTACAGCCCGATTGAGAATATATGTTGCATTTTAGCTGCCGGCTTTCAACTCATTTTACAACCTTACACATCTTTTAACACAAGCACATCTTATTTTGGCAGCATTTTCCTGTCGTATAATTGCCTCTATTTTCTCCCAAGACCTCTCTACCTGCGAACATCAATCTTCGGTCTCTCCTCTCTTTGTGCACAGTAAAAAGACCACTCAGTACCATCTCTGAGACCTCCATTAGACCTCGACCCAGAGCTTGAAAAACACTCTCCGCAGTTTATAAACCTCCTGGGACCATCATCAGTTTCGCCTTGTTTTGTGTCTGTTTCATTAATGCGATTCTAAGCTCCCTGCCCTCTGCCCGGCGGAGGCGGCACGACTCGGCATCATCTGTTAAACATATCAGAGGCTCAACACAATGCACTGCTATTAGAGATAATTACTATAATTGCAGCTATTGACAGGATTAAAGGCATCATCTGCAACATCTAAAGGGGCTCTTGTTGTGTCCTATCCTGCTCTGTTGTCTCTTGTGCTTTCTTTTTTCCCTCCCTTCTGTTTCCATTGCTTTTCAGGATGGTAACCAGATGAATTACACCTAGGACAATGAGAGGGAGGGGGAAGGAGGTGGGGGGTGGGATAGACGAGTGTAGGTGGAGAATTGTGAGGAGAGATAAGGAGAATGAGGAGAACGAAGCGGGAACTGGGGGAGCAGATAAAACGCACCCTGCGAGCAAGTGGAAAAGTGTCTGAAAGAAACGTTATTCATCATATAGCATGATTACGTGAATTAATTCAGTGTGCAAATATGATCACTTCATCTCTTGCTTCTATTACTGTAATTGCAGCTAATTACAGGATTAAAGGACACATCTGGGGGAGATCTAAAGGGACCCACCCCCGCCCCCTCGCACCCTCTTGTCCTATTCATCTGAGAAAGGATAAATGATGTCTGGGGAAAATGTGATGGAGGGAAGAGTGAGGGGTGGGTGGAGGTGGGGAGCAGGGGGGGAGGAAAACATTAGTGATAATTTGAAAAACAAAAATCTTGAACAACAAAAACGTTATTCTGTCTTTTTCCATAGATGTAGGTGGAAAGTGACAATTCTAAAAAAGCGTTTTTGTTCTCACGTTTGTGTGACCTACTGTCGCAGTTCTGTTCCTTATGTTCATGCCGCAAAATAACAAACATACAAAAAAGCCGCAAGTGGCAATTACAGTTCTGGTTCAAGCCAGCATGGACTGTTAGAAGTTGAAAGCTTTGAAGAAATAAGAGTTTTGACAATTTATGACACCTGTATCAGAGATAACCAGCAGGTTTTATCACAATCAGACATCAATCATTTATGTCCGAACCTCTGCAGGTCCAAACCCTTATTTGGCACTGCCATTGTCCACTACTGGCCAGTTTTGAAAACATTCTGGGGACCTGCATCCTATAAAATATTCACAGAGTTTGAGGATGTTTGTACAAAGCATCATCGATTTATGGCCAATTGGGTTCATATTCATGGAGCACTATTTGATCATGACTTTGAAAAATTGTTTGGGAAGAAAATACGCAGCACAAAAATGATCAAGTTTCAGCCAGTCAGTGGTTTGAACCCACAAGAATCATTACAATCACAGAATTGTAGGCCGGACTTGCATGATTATCACCAATGAACTATCAGGCTGTTCTCATGCACTGTTTGTACCTTTTCCTATGAAAAGTGCTGCACCAAAATTTGTACATTTCCCAGGTAATGATGAGCCAGTAGTTTGTACATGACCCACATCCTGGAGGGCTGTAATCGTGACCAATGTGCTGATGGGAGTAAAGAATATAGTGGGAAGCAGTATCGTAAGGGAGTAGTTTGGAGTGGTGGGTGCGTCACAAAACACAGGATTTCACCTGGGACTTCGCTCAGGAGACCAGTGTTGGGAACCGTGTGAAATTTGAGTGCATTTTAAGTCATTTTAAGGTGTGTTATCACCATGTTTCTTTTCCTAAACCTAACCACAGTAACTTGCCTGAACATTAAGACACCCAGCCGTGTTTTTTATTCCTAAACATGACAGTTGCCTGAACTCTACTGTCGTAACTCTACTTTAAGTTCGTAAGTTTACGTTAAGTACGTAATGTCATGCGTAAGGCACCAATTCATTTGATAACACATGAACCACTGTCTGAGGATACGTTATAGACCATCCAATCTGTACAATATGGATTCATCAGACACTGCAATCTGTTGTATTTTTGTCATGTTATGTTCCATTTTTTAATTCTAAATTTCCCATTTTGGACCAAGAGTTTAAACAATTAGCTGCTTTACTAAACATACACTTACAGTATTGGAAACTTTTAGAGATCAGGCAACACAGTAACACCAGATGAGACTCATTTATTGCAAGGTTTTACTGGGATCTTCTTTAATTGGCACATAATCTGAAAAGTATGTCATTCTCAGCTGGCATTTAGCCCCGGTCCGAGTAGACCTCTCCATTAGCCATGACACAATCACTGATTAATGAGTCACCGCCAATCAGGTGGTGCATTTGTGATACTATAAACTTTTAATCCAAAGTAATGAATGCGACCAGTGAAACTGGGATGAACCGGACGTCATGGCAAGTGGACAAAATTGTTCATTTCAAGTCTTTCCTTTGAGTATAGATTGGACTAAATTTGATGCAGGATTTTCACTCTGATCTTCTTAAACTGGCACAGTGCAGTTTAATTGGTGTTCAAGCTGGGCAGTAGATCTGTTGGTTGGGATTTAGCTGCATTTAGGTTTTAAATGTGGGAATTTACAATAATGGGTTTAAAGATCTTCAGATTGTGCAGTGGGTGTTTTAAAAAGACAGAGACAGAGACATCTAGTGATTGAATACAGGAGAACCTCTCCTTATAACGATTTTTAATTTGTATTGTCAAGTTATAATAATCTATCAATATTGAATACAAGAGGTTCTCTCTCATGTAAGACTTCCTGCAGCCTGCCTTCTACGACCCCTCAGATAATACAGATATTGGCTTTTACTAGACTGAGAGCAGACGAGCACTCAAACACACACTGGTGCACACACAGATCATAACCTTGTCAATCCTGTCTTTGATTGCCTCATCAGACCATCCAAGCGTTAGAGGTCCTCTCTGTTAGTTAGCCGGCCTCCCTGCTGGTCTCTGCAGAGTTTTTCCTGAACCCCTGCGAGCTTAACAGATGCTGGTGCTAACAGTGATTAGAATAAAGCAGTGAAGCAAATCATGAGATCACAGTCTGCTGATTTGGGTTGACAACAAGTCAACGATTTTCATATTTCAGCCTGAACTGGAAAACACCACGTCTTAGTTCTAACGGTTTTCAAGCCTTTGTTTTTGAAAGGACAACATTTATTGTCTTTGTTTTGTTTTAGAAAAAGGAGTTCATCTGAAAGTATTATATTGGTCAGACACAGGAGGCTCTGAAATACTAGTTGTACTGTTGTGTGCAGTGTAGCTCTCAGCTACCTGTATATTTTGGCCATAGACTGTAAAAATAATGGATGAAACAAGCATGACATCACCCGTTGATTTGTGGCATCCCATTTTGAAGCCTCAAATTCGGCCCTTTGGCAGTCACCATCTTGTTTTTTTGGAGCCAGAACGGACCATATTTGGGCAAGAGGTTGATGCTGTGGAGGGCAAGGGGTGGGTCAGAAGCAGAGGATACTATCAGAAATTAGCCAAAGAAACCAAAACAACTTTTTGTACCAGGCTGTTAACATGTTTATATCTGCTGTAAAGTTGGGCATTTTAACACGGGGGTCTATGGGGATTTAGCCTCAAGTGGCCATTTAGAGAACTGCAGTTTTTGGTCTTGAGGCCTCTTTTAGGCCCTCTGCTATCCTGATTATTAGGGTTGAAGGCTGTAACACAACAAAATTCCTTCACATAAACCACCATGGCTTTGATTGTCGACCCACACCTATGTTGTTCTGACAAGCACATCACATGAATACTGATCGTCCTCAAGGCAGAGCTGCTGTGTGTCTGGTTGAGGTGGATGTTTGCCCTCCGTCATACCAAAGGCCGTAGGTGATTTCCTTTTACCTTTAAATGAGTAGTTGTATTTTCTTAATGACCTTTTTGGCCATGTAAGTATGAGGACCTGAGGAACCGAGACCGAGAGAGGAAAATAAGAGTGTTTTGCTGACAAACCTCGGCGCTGTTTAATCCAACACACTAAAGCGATAGGCTACTAGTACAGTATGTAGTTATTCTGGTCTGGTCTTGTGTGTGAATAACTTTACTCTCCAATTCCTTTCTCCTCAAGCAGGGCCTTTAATCAATCACAAAAATCAATACTGGCAACCAGTCTGGCATTTATTTCAGTGAGTTACTCTGTTCCAAGCTGTTGATTTCTGTAGAAACGGGCAGACATATAGTTGTTACATTCTCTTCCCTTATCGCTGGTTTCTGAACAAAGGAATGATTGATTCTCATTAGGAGAGCAGCAGTCGCCTGAGGTGATCTCGCTATCGATTCTGTTTACTGTTTACTGGGCGATGGCGGCGGCTCAGCTCGCCTGAGTGCAAAACAGGAAGTTAAAGACGCCGCAGGAATTCAGCAGGGCATGTGACGACTCAAGGAAAGCAAGAGCGAGGTCATTAGATTACCATGCAAACTCTAGCATCTAAAGTACCACTTAGGTATATTAGTGTTATTGTGAGGACCTGGGATGGCCTCAAAAATACCTGCAGTTTTAGGTGTACACATTTAAAATGATCTGTGTTTGTTCAACAGCATTATTATGGATGGAAGTACTCCAAATATTCACTGATGTTGAAGCTGTAAATGACCAGGTGCAATTATAGTCACACAGTAATGGAAGAGTTTAACTTAGTGGTTAAAATAAGCATTTTGGTTGTTTGTTAAGTGATCATAAGTGGCATAATTTGTCCATTTTAGTGATTTAAAGAAACCTTTTAGAGAATAAAAACAGAATATATTGGACTCTGTGGTTGACTAGTGTTGGTGGGTGTATTGAAAACCCTGCCAATCAGTTTTGGAGGTTCCGCTCCTGTTTTCTCAATCTCCAAAGGTCAGCAAACCCCTTTGTTTACTCCTGGATCACAGAGTGGGCCCTCTAACAGAGACAACTACACTGCTCTACTGTGAAAACTGTTTACTGACAGTTAGCTTGTTTGGGGATTTGACCTCAGCTGGCTTCTAACACCAGACTCAGAGCTTAACACTGTCTCTTACTGAAAGTTCACTTTGAGTCTGAGATACACACACACACACACACACACACACACACACACTGCTGATTAAGATCGGCAAGAGGAGATCTCTGCAGAGCACTGGCCTGCAGTAGAGTGTGTTTGTGTGTTTACTACAGTTTGAAACAGCAGATGAAAAGACAGGGAGGTAAACAGTCTGCAAATACATGCATAGAGGAACGTCTCTGTTTCTACAAGATCTAGAAGAGAGAATGTGAGGAAGAAATAAAGGAACCAATGATTCAAAAAATTACTGATCTGGTCGTTGCATGGACAGAAATAATTGCCACAAAGATGATGGTCAGATTTTTGGAGGGATATTATCAGGGGTGCAACGATCCATTAATCTGGATCAGTATATCGACAGTCCAATGTTTTCAATGCTAAACAAAGACATGAATCTATTAGCCTGGAAAGATTTAGGGTCTTGCTATGAGTAATGAAAATGGCCCAACTCGAGGGGCGGCACCAAGCATGCATTTGTAAATATCACTGCACGCAATTGGATAACACTAAGACCAATCAGAACAATACACAGGGTGACGTATCCAGAGTTTAGCTACCAGTGGAGCTAACTGGTAGATTAGACTCTTGCCGTATCCGGTCAGCAAAACAGCAAAAACGTCCTTCTTGCAAAGGAAAGACTTGAGCGCCATCTTCTGTTCCTCTTTTAGAGAAAAAGCCAAGTCTAACTCGTTCATTGTAGCGGCCAAAGCCGTTTCAAACAACTGGTGTTCATCCGTAGCCATCTTGCAGTGTTTACTGTGATTGGTGCAGCTCGATTTCATGGGCATAGGTAATGAGCATCATTACTGACTGCCAGAGTGACTCGCTGAGCAAATTCAAATTGTGCTCTCGTGAGAACTCTGGATTTCCAGGGTATGAATCTATATCATCATCTTTCGGATATGCTTTTATTTTGAAAGTCTGTGTCACCGTAAACAATGCAAACAATGAGGGTACAAGATAAAACACAGTGTACCTGTGTGGACGAGTGTCTCACTACAGCAAGACTAGCCAATCTGTTTGTACAATATTCGGCTGAAAAATGTGCATGCAGGCTGAAATTCAACCGTACTGTTCTGTTGGGAGATGCAGTGACTTTAACCAACAGTGAGTAAAAAAAATAGTAGCGTTACATGTAATTTGTCAAGCTATGAGCAGAGGAAAAAGTCCGCTAGCTGCTAGCGTAGTTTTCTTATCCGCTGTGAGGGTTTGAGGACAGAGGGATGTCGTACGCTGTAAAACCCCCAGAGGCAAATCCACTTCTTCATTCAGCTTATTTTCAAGTTTTTTAATGTGAAGTGTTTCATTGAAACACATGTTCGATAGTTTTAAAATTTCTATTTCTCTTTCTATATTAACAGCCATATTGGCCTTCAAAATGAGGTCCAGTGCAAACCCTGATGTGGAGCCGTTGGTGAGCATCTGTTGTCCTAGTTTTTGTTGTGTCCAACACTGTTGGCACTAGCCGACCCTTGTTGGCTGTTTTTCGGCCGATTCATCATGTTGGATCGGCGTCAGAGCTGGTGGAGCCGGTCAATGAGAGTGTCCGTCTGACTGCAAATGACATGACGAAAACAAAAGTCAACAGGCTGAGAGATCAAAATGTGTTATATTAGTTAAGATTGTTTTTTTAAGCCATTGAGCTCTTTGAGTAGGAATATTTTGTGTTTGTGTGGCTGTTTGCTAATACAAGGTAAAGATGATTTGTTCTTTCAACATCAGGCTGTGTTGTTAACGTGCTAACTGGCTAACTAGCATCTTGAATCTGTCCCATCGGCTTTCTGGTTTCCCATTTTGAGTGTTGAATACAGACTTCTGCTGCCTGCTGGAAAGGAGAGTTATTTCCCCTCACGTGGACCCAGAACGTACATGCTAGTTAGCTGTTAGCCAAGTCTTTGTGGCACATTCAGATGCAAAGTTTTGGCCTAAACACAGGGGCCTTTGTCGCCACTACTTTGATGTCAGTTTGGTGTGTCTGGGCCAGGGTTAAGACACTGATACTGAAGAGTGAGAAGCAGCCTCATCCATAACTTTACTCTTCTCTCCATCTTTCTGTCTCTTCACCTTCTCTTCCCTCTCTTCCTTTGTATTGTTTTTCCTTCCTGTCAATAATGGACTATATTTAGTATGGCTTACAAGTCCTTGAGCTGCTGACCCCATTTACTCTGTCACACTGCCTGTCTGCCCTGCAGGGGAATGGCCTCGTATCACTTACACCTGTGTGTACGTGTGTGCAGTAATGCAGCTCGATTTTGCTTTGTATGTGCGTATCTTAGATATTTATTACAGCCTAAGGGGGATTGGCTTACCCCCTTAAATATCACAAGCCAAGAAAAGGGGCAAGTTGTACTCTCACAGTTATGATCAACAGTGCCTGTAATGGACAGATTAAGTTCAGCATGAGGTAACTGACTTGTCCTCGTCTCTGGTTGTAACCAGTGAAGTCTCCTGATGAAGGAGAGTCTCGTCTTTTAAGCACTTCAGAAACAGTGAAATGTATTTAGTCACAACAGTCTGATTAAAAACAGCTTGAGTAGAATTGTTGTAAAAAATAAGTGCATTAACATTATGAGAGGTTGTGCTTCAAAGGCGCTGAAATAATTTAATCATCATGTCAAAACAATATGCCTGGTGGGAAATGAGCCAAGAGACTCTCATCTTTGTAACAATAAGCCGAACTGAGCAAAACAACACATCAGTATCAGAAAACACAGCTTCCTGTCAAAGGATGCTTCACAGGTTTTATATTCCTGAATCGCTCTGGATATTTCTTCTGAGGTTTTAGTAGTTATTTGGACCAATAATACATCCAGTGAACAAGTCATGACTCTGGTTGTCCATGTCACCTGATAACCTTCAACTGTGGCTGCCATATTTGTATTTTCTATCAGAGGTTTTCAGTGTTGGGCAAGTTACTCTCAAAATGTAATATATTACATATTACTATGTACCTTCATTTGAAAGTAAGAAGTTACGTTACAATATTTCTCTCTGTGTAGAGGATAAAGTTTCTTCTTACACTACTTTTGCATTACTTTCACCAAAATGACCTCAGAAGAACAAACAGGCATTTTAAATGGACGAGGGTCATCTTGTTTCAAGTGCAGCTAATCAAAGCACAGAAGCTCCAGTTTATTACAGTTCATTTCAAATCCAGTGCTGCAGGTCTGACTCATTCATGCATTCACACACAGTGGTAACCACTTTGTGTTAAAACCTGCTTATGTTAATCATAGTGGTGATATAGAACAAGCAATTTTCCTAGACTGTTTAAAATAAATGAACAGCCTTGGACACAGGGAGGGTCAGGAAGAGGACTGATAATTATGAGATACGCAGAGAGAGTCACGCATAGGAACGGGACCGTGTGCAGGCGTTGCTCTACAGTTTCAGTCAGCATACCTCAATCAGTGCAGTGTGTACGATTAAAGTGGTCATATTTTAAAGGGACAGTTCAGTTTTGCTCTTAGCTGTAGTGCTATTTTTCAGTCTAGGTTGTTTTGCTGTGAGTTGAGTGTTGGAGATGCTGGCTGTAGAGATGTCTGACTGCCCTCCAATATAATGGAACTAAATGGCAGTCGGCTTGTGACGCTCAAAAAGGGCATAAAACAGTATCAAAATAGAGCTTGTTGGGGGAGGATGCCCCTGGACCCCCCTGCAGAGGCCCAAGTTAAGCCCCCAGTGTCCTCAAATCCTAAAAAAAATGCCCCTGTTGTGTGTTAATTGTTGCTTCTAAAACATCAAATAACACTCACAGCTACAAAATATATATGAACAATAAACAATGTACATATAGAAAGAAATAAACAAGAAGCTGCGATGAGAACAGATCTTTTAAACCACTTCTGAACCCAGTAAAGTAAATCTGTCTGCCAGTAGTCTAAGAGAGGAGGATTATACACCTCGGCACACACGCACACACACACACACACCCACACACACACCTACACACACGCACACACACACACAGACACACAGACACGCAGACACACACAAGGGGGTAATAGTCAGAGAGGATTATCCATCTAGACCCCCTACCCCTGCCCTCTGTGTCTCTTCGCCACACACACACACACACACACACACACACACACACACACACACACACACACACACACACACACACACACACACACAGGGCTCTAATCTCTCGAGCACTACAGCTTCCTGCCCTGTAGCCAATCAGGGCTCCACTCCAATCTCTCTAGCCAATCACACGTCCCCTGAGAGCCGCGCAGGCCAAAAACTACAAACCAGTTTTTCAGCAGTCAGTTACGCCTCCCTCGACATCTTCACCTCTCAGATCTTCATTTCCATTTTCTAATATTTTCCTTTTTATTTCTCCCTTATTACCTCAGTGCGGAAGAAAGGCCGACCACCACTGCTGCGTTTATTTATTCCTTTCTCTCCTTTATTGCCCCGGCTGTACGGCCAGTTTTGCCTCCGTTGAGTTTGTTCTTAATATATTTTTCTATTTTATTTCCACTTTGCTGAGTCACTTTGGGGAAAGCGCAAGGAATCATTTTAGTAAACATTAAAATTAGGAGGAAATGGCCTCTGTTACTCTCAGATCCACTTCATCAGGAACATGACGAAGAGCTGTGGCTCTGACGTTTGACCTGTTACTGTTACAGCTACTGTAAGAGTTTAGACGTTCTGCACTCCAGCTGAAGCTCTGCATCATACCGTCCATACCTGAATGCAAAGTAGTAAACATCACAAACAAACAAAGCAAAAAACAAGACTTCACAGCAGAAAGGAAGATGAACAAAAGCTGAGGACTGTGTATATTTTTCATTACTGTAACTTGCTGATACGTAAAAAACCACATAGCCCCAACACGCAAAACACATTTCACACTCGTAAATCACTGCCAATCTGCGGTGAATAGCTTGTCAGCGGATGATTTTTAATGTAGGAGTGAGAGCAGAAGAAGCACGCGTGGCCCACATTAGCATCTAGAGGGAGAGCGCTCTTCTTGTCACTCGTCTTAACTCGGCTGGCAGGAAGTTGCTGTGTGACTGTCAAACAAGCAGATGCGGATTCGGGGAATTTCCCGTCAAACTGTCACCACCGGCTGATTTTTCCACAGTGATTTTAACGCTCCATCTCTGATCACCTCTTCCAGGGTGGACCAAGTTTCTGCGCTCTGATTTTGATGTGAACTTTGGTCGCAGAGGGCTGCCATAGCAGACAACTGACAGGATACAAGAGCTTTGTGAAACTCTTGCATCCTGTCATTTGCTGAATTTCGCTCCTCCATCTGCCTCTCCGCTGCTGATTGAACAGCCTGATTTAGCGATTGAGGCCTTTGTTAGTGATTAACAGCCCGGCTATTTATGAAGCTAGATTATTGTTGGTCTACTGCTCATCTCTCTTTGTCCTCCTCCATCTCTCTCTTGTGTATATTTATCTCAGCGAGAACAATACTATGGCCTGGAAATTCTATCAGGCTATATTTAGTCCTCATCTCGCTCTGTCCTTCTGTTTCTCTGTCTCACTTCTGTTTGCTTATCAAGAGTCGATGATAACAAAAGACGCAGCGCTGCCACAAAATTTTATCAGACCATTGTCTGTTGCCATTTTTTTCTCCCGTTAGCTTATCTGGTTGGTGACAATAGGAAAGAGGGATGAGGAAAGCACCAAAGATCCCATTCTCGTTTGTGTTTTTATGTACATTTGCATTCACTTGTGCATTGTGGGGATTTTTGCATACGTAAATCTTTGGATTGTTACAGCTTTGTGTGTGCGTGTGTGTGCACATGTCTTGGCATTAGCATTTATGTGTGTGTGTGTGTGTGTGTGTGTGTGTTTGCCTGTGTATTGGTGGTGACCCAGAATGTCTTGACATTTTAAAGCGGAGAAGCAGGAGAACAGTTCGTCCCAAATGGAAACTTCTAAAAACAGAATTGCTGGAACTCAAAACAATAGCTGCCTACTAAGTTACAGGGCGAGGCAGGAGGTGCCAGATAAGAAGTTTTGTTCAGGCTTTATATATTGCAACTGTTAGAAAGTGTTATTAAATGTCTTTCTGTCTGGGATTCACATCGGAGAGCTGGGAGTTGCAGATGTCAAGGTGCAAAGAAATAGAAAGGATTTTATGTTTTGAGCCTTGACACTGCGAGAGGAGAGAGTTTGAGGGCAGGACTGAAGATGTCAACATCCAGGGAAAGGCATTATTTATTTTGTATATATGAACTTGAGCAAATATATTTTGAATATGTTCTTTTTATGCACCAGAGGGCAGGAGGGGTGGTATAAAAAATAGTCTCTTTTTATATTGCAGAACAATGTCTAATGAGCAGGACAGGACGTGTCAAACTACAGTTTAAGAGTGGATGTGCGATGGCAGGGTTTTCCCTTTTTAGTTTGTTTTTCATGACTTCAACAAACCTTCAGAGAAAAGGTAGTACATGTCAAACCACAGGGAAAGACAGTGGTTGTATTTTATATCTTAAGGCCCAGACACACTAAACTGACATCACAGAACAAGCCAACTAGTTTGTTTGTCCTGCATCTGCATACGAGAAAATAACCAGACACCCCACAGAGGAAACTCATTTTGGCCACTTGTATCCGCGATCTCATTTTTTCAGTCACTACCCAGAGCTCATGACCATAGGTGAGGGTTGGGACGTAGATGGACCAGTAAACCGAAAGCTTTGCCTTCTGGCTCAGCTCCCTCTTTACATGATTTAAATAACAAAATCTTCCTTTCCCTTCCTCCATCCTTTCTCCCTTTTGTTCCCTATTTTGCACTGAGTAATTAAGATGCATAGAGAAAATGTAATGGAGTGAAAGTATATTTACAATTGTACACTTACAAATACTCCCAAAAAATACTTCAGTACTGTAACATAGAACTATTACTTTTTTAGATTCCAACACATCATCTTGTGATTGGTTAATGCATTTATGGACAAAACACATTAAAATAGAGGGACTTTCATCAACAAGGAAAGAGGGAAAGGTTTAGTATTATTTTAAAAAAATGCATTGGCAAGATCCTCAAATGCCACTTCAAGTAATAAATAAATTTCCACTTCAAACAAAGGCTCCTCCGTATAGAACGGAGCCAAGGAAGCAAAGGTTACATGAGACTGAGCGAGGCAGAAAAGATTAAACACAGGAAAGAAAGAAAAAATGAGTGTGCCGCCCATCAAATCCCAGAGTTAGGAACAATCATTGATGTGCATAATGGCAGAGGAGATGAAATAGATGATGTTTTACAGTCCCAGCGCTGTGACTGTAAAATGGACAACAGAAAGTTACAGGCAGTAAGTGAAGCCAACTTTATTCAGTTATTCTGCTTTAATCTGCTCTGGATGAGGAGCATCTGCTAAAGCTTAAAAGGCAGAGAGGTGGTAAACAATTTGAAACTCCATTCAAGTGAATGGTCGCAAAATAACACAGAGCAGAAAGAACAAACACCTCACACAGATCCGACTTAATTCAACATGACAGAGAACAGCAACGCTGAGATAGAGAGGAATGAAACTACTGCATATTTTCTAATAAAACAAAGAGGAGCACAGAGAATAAAAAATGGAAAATGACAAAACTGAATTGAAATAGCATTTCTACAACACTGATCCCACAACGCTGCCTCGTAAACATTGTTTATTTCCATAAAACTTGGCTGTAGCTCAAAATGTGTGCTCCATCCCAGCATGGAGCACACACACACACACACACACACACACACACACACACACACACACACACACACACACACACACACACACACACACAAACACACACACACACACATTGCAGCTGCGGTGTGTTTGACGGAGAGGGCTGCAAGGTAAAAGCGAAGGCTTCTAATACTAACTGGCATCAATCTCCCGCATGGACAAACATGCACAGTGGTATGTGCAAACACACATGTGGGCACACAACACTCACCTGCAAGGGCCCAATGTTTCTGGCGTTTCGTTCCAGTGCAGCACCCTTTATCGTGGCTTTATTATAACCTCTGCTGTGACAGGCTGTAAAAAATACATTTGCCTCATCTTTCAGCGTAACACTTTACCTTTTGAGAGAGACTTAGAGAAAGTTTTTACAATAGTCATCAGTAAAGGTTCATGCAATAGTTCATCAAGTCTGTGAGCTTTCATTTTGAAGTGCTGTTTCTAGCTGAAGGTTGAGTAACTAACAGACAGCTACTTGACAGAGACAGCAAACTAGCTTGACGACATGGCCAAATGCCTCTGTAAAGTTTAGTTGATTCAAAACACACATTAAACATGTCTTAATAGAGACAGTTTCAAACACAAATCAGCTTCACATTAACTCACAGACAAACACTTGTCTTTATCTGGACACATTTTCCCCACAAATACAACATGCTAATGTTTTTAGCACAAGTCTATGGCATTTTACATTGTATAAATTAGCCTAGCAGCTAGCAGACATTTTCTCTACTCATATGAAGCCAGAGACAACAGCAACATTTAACAAAGGTAACGTTACAAAATTCATCTCCATTACAGCTCACAAAGTTCACTGACAAAACAACTGTCTTATACTAAACACGTTTTCCAAACAAATACAACATGCTAACATTATTAGCACAAGCCTATGGCATTTTACATTGTATAAATTAGCCTAGCGGCTGGCTGAGATTTCCTCTAGTCATATGAAGTCATAAGTCACAAGACTTAACTGGGAAAGATAATAGGAAAGAACTTAAAGAGGGAGAAAGGTGAAAAGGAGAGAAAGTAAGAATAAAAGATACAGTATGTAAAGAGAGAGGGATGGTTAGATGAGAGATGCAAAGACAGAGAAGATCATTTATACAGTCTATATTCAGCACCACTGCTAAAAAGAAAAATCCTGGGGGATTCAGTGATGTTAATAGGTTGTTAATAATACTGCAGGTCTTTTTAATGATTTAATGAGAGATTAAAGCTACTTTGTAAACCGAAAATTGCTCTCATTATTGGCTTATAACTGATCTATAAAGCATTTGTAAAATATTTATTAACCACAATAAAAATCCCACTCACAATTTATAACCCTGAATATTAAAGGTGTGTCACTCTGACGCCCCTAATCTTTGTGTCTCTCGTCTAACCACCCCTCTCTGTTTACATATATCTTTTATTTTTCTCTTTCTCCCCTCCCTCTCTCCTCAGCTTCTTTCCCTCCCTTTTCTACCTCTATCCTTTATTAACCACTCTCACTTTCTCCATTCTACACACTAATTCAATCACACACATACTCACACATACACCCTCCCTCTGGTGAGTTATCCCTCACAGACTCGCACTCTATTACCCAAGATGCACTGCCCCGCTGCGCGCCTGCCTTTTCATTGACCAATAAAACAACCTGAGCTTTATGGCTCTACCGATTCCGAGTACATCAACTATAGAGGGAGGGAGAGGAGGGAGGGGTGACACAAAGGGAGAGGGGGAGGAAAAGTGAGAGTACACCTGAGGTTTATGAGCCAAACTCCTCCCTTTGAAAGGGCGTAAGAGGGAGAATGGGTGAGTAGATCACGCGTGGAGAAAGCAAGCGAGATGGAGAGAAAATTGAGGAAATAGTGGAGAAATGGAGAAGGAAGTGCAGAAAATAGTTAACTCAATAGAAAGAGTGATAAAACAGAGAAAGAGAGACGACTGCGTATCATCGGAAGAGAGGGGAGAGAGAGAGAGAGAAAGAGGGAGAGCCAGAGAGCGTACAGCCCATAAAAATATAGAGAGCCATTCATGACTTATAAAATAACAGCCATCGATGTGCAAACCAAAACTGCAGCGTAGATGAAATAGATGATATTTTATTGTTCCAGCCCCTAAGTCCCAGTCTGTATAAATAGCTATTGATTTAACATGTTTTATTCAGCCAGCCAGGCGAACTCTCAGGCCTGGGAGACGTCAGCTGCCTGTGGAAGGCGAGGCTGCTGCTCTGTCGAGAGCTCTCTGCTGCATTTTACGCAGCCGCCTGCTATTGGCTAAAGGTTGCGTCCCAAGTTCCTCAATCTGAGTGGCGTTTAGTTGTCTGTCTGTGTTGTATCCGGGGAGTTAAGTGCTGGGAAAGTGGAGAAGAAAACTTCTCATCATTGTTTGACTTTCTCAGTGCAGAGGCTGAAACAAAAGAACAAGATAAGAATAGAACGCCAACAGAACTAACTGTGTGTTCGTGTTCGAAGGCTTTTATTTAAACTCTGGAGGGCGTACTGTCTGAGTTCATGTCGGCCAGATGAGAACATTATCATTCAGACGCTTGGACGGGGCACAGTGTGAGGCCCATCTGAAATTCAGAACAGAAGTGAGACATTTGGAAGCATCCATCCATTCAGTTCATTTAAGATCCGACCTTCTGCCCATCTCCAACCCATTCGGCAGATCAAATACTGGCATTGTACGTTTCTGCAAACTACAAAAACGTTGCATTTATACCATTATGTAGCTGATACGTTAAAACTTAATGTTTCTTTACGTTTCAACGACGCTGTGACACTAAAATAACCCCTCTCAATCTTCACTTCTGACCCCCTGGCAGTGTGTGGTGGTGTCTGTATCTGCAGACAACCTGCCCTCTGCCTGTATTTTCTTTCGGTTTGCTCAGGATGTTTTCTGGCGTCAGCCTTTGTCTAGTGGTATGAAGCCCTCAGCCAATAGCAGCACAAGGTCAGGACTCTATAAAAACGTAGCGACCAGCTGTGTCTCTCCTCTGCTCTTTGGGTGCGAGCTGTCAGTTTGAACAAGGGGGAGGTTGAGCCACACACACAAACATGCACCTCAGCTGGATTCACACAAAATCCAGCAATGCAGCAGCTTCCTGCAGCGTCGTGTGGAGGCATGGGTGTGTTTATTTGTGCTTTAAAATGTAACTGACCGCTGATTCTCTGCTCTGTTCTTGTTAACGCCGCTCTCACTCACTTGACCACTGCTGCTCTCTTAGTCTCATTTAGTCGAGGAGGACGGGCCAAGTTTGAATGTTGTGTTTACAAATCATAAGCGATGAATCCTGCATAATATGGCTCTAACATATCAGCTTTCTGTGGCATTATCACGACAGCAAACACAGTGATGTCTCCCTCAAAAAAACAAACACTTGTTGTGGCACTATCCCTGGTGGAAAAACAGCGACGGATCACTAAAAAACACCCACGTCTGTTGGCTTAAAAGCCGCTGGAAACACAGCAGTGACTTGCTAAATCACCACCTGTTATATTATTGGTTGGTCTCAAACAGTGGTCTGCAGCTTGGCAGGCAACTCGCCTGGGTGTCAAGGTGTTCGCCATCCCCTCCACCTTCAAAGACAGAGTCAGCTTATATGTTACATCACTTCAGAATCATTGATATGACACATATGCGTACTTTTGGTTTACAGAAACATACAAAGGTAACACTTTCTCCTGGTGAGCGGTCCGCCATCACCGTCCTCAGAGGCGGCTGTCCAGAGGCTGTACACACTGTTATTATCCAGCTACATGATACAACAAGTTACATTACATCATTGATTTTTGATTTTTATGCCTCTGCGCAAGCAATAGCCATGGCTGGAGAAGAATTAAGCTACAAGTAGGAAAAAGAGATGACCATATCAAAGTCATGAGTGAGAGTATTTCGACAACAGATGCCTCCTTAGTCTATTTTTAAAAACAAGTATAGATGGGGACATTTGCAAGTCTTTCTCAAGATTGTTCCATACCCATGGACCTTTACAAACAATGCTGAGGCTGGTACATTTGAGTTTCCGTTTTTTTCCCCTAATAAAATGCAGAGGAAAGGAAATTGGAATCAGGTCACAAAGTCTTTCGTTGAGCTTATTAACAACACAGAACAGTACAAGCATTATGAAAAGTATTAAGTTCAGTAATTTTCTGAAGGCCATAACGATGAAAGAGCGGGTCAGAAGGAGCATCAAATTTAGACCAAGACATGGCTCGAATGATTTTCTTCTGCAGAGTTATCAATTTCCCTAGGTGGCTGAGAAATGTATTGCTCCAAATAATACTACAATAATTAAGAAGAGGCTCAAATAATGACCGATATAATGTTACAAGTGCTTCACCAGGTAAAAAATCCCTCAATTTAAAGAGTAATCCAACATATTTTGATAGTTTCTTAGTTAATACATCAGTATGGCCTCTGAAATTTACGAACTCGTCCATATGGACTCCCAGCAATCTAGTGGACTTCACTCTCTCAATAGGATTGTCATTTATTTTAATATCAATGAGTTCAAGGTTGCTCCGATTTCTGTTTGATCAAAAAATTATAAAGTTTGTCTTGTTTATATTTAGAGATAATTTATTGCATTTTAACCTTGGTATCATCTGCGAACAGAACTTTGTGTAGAATGTTAGAAAAGTGTATAAAATTATTTATATATAAAATAAAGAGGAGTGGTCCTAGGATAGATCCCTGGGGGACACCATATTCTACTGTTCCACATTCAGATTTGTGATTGAATATAGAGACATATTGTTTCCTCCCAAACATGTAGCTACGAAACCAACTGAGTGCAGTACCTCTCACACCATAATATTGGAGCTTATTTAAAAGAATTTCAAAATCAATCGTGTCAAAAGCCTTTGACAAATCAAGGAAAACTCCAATGCCTAACTCGCCAATTTTTCTAAAAAGTCACTCAGTCTACTATAGACAACTCTCTCCAGTACCTTGGAGAAGACAGGTAAAATAGATATGGATCTATAATTGTGTAAGTCACTGTTATCCCCCGACTTAAACACTGGTACGATCTGTCTCATTCTCATGAATGCAATATCTCAAGAAAACCTTGAGGGATTTTCTTTAAATTTGGCCCAAATGTCCACTTGGTCAAAGTCATGAACTGATAAGAATTTGGTGGAAAAGGTCAAGGTCAGTGGGACTTCATGAAATATGTTTTTAAATATTATATATTTATAATATTAATATGTTTTAAATCAGGAATTCATAAAAGAAAAAAATCATGACAAAATTTCACAAGTTTCTAATAGGATATAATAAAGAAGTGATGGCATTTCATATCCAAAGGGTCCAAGGTCAGTATCACTGAGACATCATAATGTTCTGCAAAAAGAATTTTCTGGCCGTTACTCAACATCGTAACTCAGGAGCAAAATGAGATTTGATTATATATTGGTGACACAACTCTTGGGTTCCCACCTTGAAACTATCCTGATTCTTTTGTGCTGCTGATGTTTTCACAGACATGGACGTATGGACATATTTCAAGTACGCACCTTGAGATTGAAGATCATTTTATTTATTGAGGTCTTTATGTTTTGCCTTATACCCACCATAGCTTTATATGCCCATGTGAGACTAGATGCTTTGGTTCTCATGCTCATAGCCTTGAAAAAGTAGAAGAGCCATTTGAAAGGCGGCTCTTGTAAATCACTCTGCAGTCCTGAGTGGGAACACACCTACAATCTAGAACAACTACAGGAAATACGCCAGAGAGCAAAGGCCTGTGAGTTTAAGGGGACAGCCAGCAGTTACACCAACCATTAACCATAGTGTGGGCCAGCTGCATAGGACACTGGGGACATAGGGTACTGAATTAGGGGCCACAAAAATAGCTTGTTAGGAGAATTTTGTTGTAGCTGTTTCTTCATGTGCTTCTAACTGGTATGAATGCCATCACACATATAACATCAAAGAGCACAGACAAATCAGTAACGCTCGCTTGTGGGCTGATGAGACACATGAATGTAGCCTCTGTGACATCACACATGCAAGCCTGGAAGTTGAGTTTACTGCAAACCACGTTCCCTGTCGGACTTTGGAGCCAGAAAATCCACAGAGTCGTCTTCCTGCTGGATCTCACTCCAGTCTTTGCTCTCTTTATTTGTATATTTCCTTTTCTTCCACTTTCAACCTCGACTTTTCTGTCTTGCCTTCTTTCTCTCTCTCTCTCTCAGACACAGTCACACATTCACACATCACCACTCCAGCCTGCAGGCATAGTCGAAGTGAGGCACCCAGCTGTCATTGCTTTTGATTTGAGTCTGCTAATGGAGCGACGAGCGCCGCGCGACAACGTCCACGAGTGTGAAGCGCTGAGATCCTCCTCCCACTGCCTCACCCCACAAACTCTCACACTTTCGCACACGCACACATCACCCCCAGGTGCCCGTTTTGCACAAACATCCATCTGCATCACTTGTTATCACTCACTTTCTTTTTGCTCTCTTGTCTCGTTCCCTCTTGTTCAGACTCTGTTTGGCTCAGTCTTCATTTTTCTCTTTTACTTTGGCTCTCTCTCCGTCTTTAACACTTTATTTGTCCCCTCTTTATTATAATTCAGTTCTATTTTAATTCAATATGCTTTCACACACAACAGTATTGTATTTATTTTTCTTACCGAAGCATGTAATAAAACTGAGAATGAACTGCTCTGGCTGTGAAAAGCTCTCTCTCTGTCTCAATTTCCAATTCAGAGTTTTTTAATGGAATGCAAATTAGGAACAACAATACCAAATGGTAATGCATTTAAAGATAATCATAAAGATAATCAGTTTGTACATTAAATTAAATCCCTCTCTTGTTTCACCGTGAGCCTGTGCAAGCGTGTCTGTGTGTGTTTGAACCTGGACTGCATTCATTCATTCTCTCTGCCTCTCTCTTTCAGTCCCTGTCTTTCATATCTCCGCACAGCCTCTGTGTCTCTTCTTCACTCTTCCTCTCTCTCTCACTACGACTCTTTCTTATTCTCTGTGTTCTGTGTGCATTCGTTTCAAAGCAGCTTTATTGCAGAGAGAGGAAAGGAAGCGCCTGAAGTTCTCGGCACATAATTTTGGTGTTACTGGGACACCGGCTCAGAGTGAATGAGACGGACAACAATTAAGCAATAAGCCACGAGAGGCCGTGATTTTAGTGCCTTGCAGTGGCCCTCAAATGTTATAAAATCACTGTAAACCACTGCTGCTAATGGCTTATTGCTTTTATAAAGTGGTTACTACATATTTTTTGGAAATGTTTCACAAAATAAAACACACAGCAAAAATAAAAGCAATAATATATTGATAACAAATAATCATTCTCACATCAAACAATGAAATTCTTAAGCGACATTAACTTGAGTGGTTGCCAAGCAACACAGATGCACTGTAAAGTGACGGCTCCTCCGTGGAAAAGCCAAAGTTAACTCCTACGGGCTCTAGTATACCTTACTAAAGACACTTGAAAACCAAATATGATGCATAACAAGTTGTGCCAATGGTGTGAAAACGGGCGTGGTCACCTCTCCCGTGTCTACCCCACCTACCTCATTTGTTTAACGTCATGTGGATGGGTGAAAGCAGATTCAAAATGATAAAACACTTTATACAGTGCCATTTTCTCCTGATTTGTCTGTCTAAGAAAAATGCCATTTCAGTTTCAGAATGTAAAGAAGGGTTGGGCCTTGTGAAAAATGGGCTCAATATTTACTTTAGTGTCCATGGAGTGAAGGAAACTGTCATTATTTGTACTCACATTCACTTTTTCAATTGGCACATCTGTCCGTCCTGGAAGCGGGATCCCTCCTCAGTTGCTCTTCCTGAGGTTTCTACCATTTTTTTCCCCCGTTAAAGGGTTTTTGGGGGAGTTTTTCCTTATCCGCTGTGAGGGTCCTAAGGACAGAGGGATGTCGTATGCTGTAAAGACCTGTGATATTGGGCTTTATAAATAAAACTGATTGACTGATTGAATGAGGAGACAACAATTCCAAAAAATACCTGCAACATCCTGGAAAACTGATTTTGGTTACAGTGAAGCCCAGTTGAGTAACCAAGCTGCACTGTAACAATAATTAATAGCAATTAACATAGCAAGAGAATAGTGAGCATAATAGGCTATAAACATTAAAGCTAGCTAATGCTACGTTACAAGCTACATTAACTTACCATTGTTGCTGTAGTTTGGCTGCTTTGGATAGAGATAAAAGGTTGCTGGATTGGACGACAGCAACGACAGGTAACATTATTTGTCCAGTGAAGCAACAGGACACAGAGGGGTCAAACAAATCCCTGTACGCCCTCTTTATCTCTTTTGTAGCATCTTTGTGTGCATTTGTTGAATGATAGCGTTTTGTGCTTCTGGGGGTCTGCCCATTGACAGCCCATTGGTCCGACCATATTAAACCCATTGTTCTGAAGTCCTGTTGTTCCGAAATCATCATGATGCCCTGTGGTTAAGGTCTCGTTAGGTTTAGGCACAAAAACCACTTGGTTAGGGTCAGGAAAAGATCATGGTGTGGGTAAAAATGAAAAAGAAAGTGGCAAACACATAAGCCGTGAGCCTGCTTCACCTCAAGCCTTTCCCAGCTGACCCAGAGCCGGTCGCAGAGCCGCCGGGAGCCGTTCAGCACTGCGGAGAGCTCCCCACACAACCCCGACCCCAGAGTTAATAACAGGAGGTTATGGTGTTTCATTCTCTCCTCTCTATGACACTTGTATCTCGAGCAGTAGCCTAGTTTTGTTGCGTTGCTGATCCTCTATGGTACACGAATACAGTATAGCCTATAATCACATATCGGAACAACGGGACGTCGGACTAATGCGCTGTGGGACCAATGACATGGACCCGTGCTTCTGACCATTTTCACCCTGGTGGATGAAAAATGATTCAGGCTCTCAGTTGGCGGTCGCCCTCTTTAGCTCTCCGTCCCATTTGACAATAGGTGACTTTACAACAGCTTTGAATGCAGGGAATCATGATCAAGGATTGGAATTATCCATTTTCCAAAATGAAAACCTATCTTAAAGATATTTTTTGGCTTTAGTAGACCGAAGAGAGTGTGACAGGAAGCATGCGCAGATGGGAAATGGGGATCACATGCAACAAAGCTCCCTGGCTGAATCTAATCTTGAGCATTCATGGTTATGTGCTACCTATCTTAGAACCCTGGTTAGTTAGAGTAGCTCATTTTCTCTCTCACACTCCGAATATCTGTTTCCTGCTTAATTTTCTTTTTATATCATATGTGTCTTTCTGCTTCAAACCCACACTTGTTATAAGATATGTTTATGTTTTACCCCATTCATCGAGTGATTGCAATATATTCCAGATATTAACCGAGTATGTCTTGAGTTTGATGGGGATGTGAATATGAGATTTAGTTATTGGACATATTTTTGTATTTGTAACCATAGCAATGATGCTCCACTCATGCTGGTGGAAAAGTTTTCCTCTGGGAACTCGTAGTTGGCCGTCAGCTAAACAGTGCTGCCCTCACTTTTTGTTTTGTCAAGAAATCAAACCCAGAAGACAAATGACAGGAAACATGAACCGTTCCAGGGGCCGTGGCTCTACAAGTTTGAGGAGAAAAAAAAAATTGCGTTGGTGGAGGTTTCCGCTCCACCGGGTGCCTTCTGGTTCATTCATGTTGTCTGTCTGAGTTTCTGTCTCTTTTATTCATCCTTCTTCTCTCCCTCCCTCGCTCGTTCTCACCTTGCCTCAACACTTTATATAACCTGTATTTTTTATTTTCACAAACGCACGTACTTTATGAGAGGCTGAAATGTGTTTGGGGTTGGATTGCTATTAATGTGTGTTTTTCCCACCAGTCAATACTCTTTTGTACTGACTGTCATTCACAATGACAGCTGTCCTCCAGTGTTCAACCACGTGTGTGTGTGTGTGTTTGTGTGCGTGCAATCATTGACAGTCGTGCATTGTGGAAAGTTGCCAGTAGCAACATTACGACAGACATTGATAGCTCTTTTAACAGAAGAACTATTGAAGTGCTTCTGCCAGTTTAGTGGCCACGGGTCAATTTGCTCAGTTTGTTCCAGTCTCAAAGTGGAGCTCATGTGGAGAAACACAGACCTCTAGTAAAGAGCCAGCACCACTTCATCTCCAATATTGATCTGAGTGAAGTTTAACACACAGTTTAATAACAGATGGATGATCTTTTGGGTTTTCTCTGACATGACAGTTTGGAGGTCAAACTCTAAAGCTCACTGTCTGTTTTGGACTTAAAACTGATGTAACATTGCACAGAAACACTCGTGGGGATATTCCTCAGTGTAACAGGGGAAGTACATGGGCAGTAATTTAGACTTCAGTTAGTCACAAAATCAGAATAATCTGAAATCTAATGTGTTTTACATTCTGAATTTTTTATGTCCGAATGATTAAACTAATTGAGCATAGTGTTAGTTCAGGCAGGACACGATGTCAGCTCACATCCCAGCCACATCAGCTGATCTCAAACAGTCCAATCAACTGATGGAGCAGCTGATTGATGGAAGAGAGTCAGCTGATAGATCACATGATTCCTTTATATGCAACCAATTGGTGAATCTCATTCAGGGCGCCCTATTTATGCTGCTCTCCCTGCCTTAGGCTTTCCATGTAGGCGCATGGAAGGGCAGAGAGGTGTGCTGGCAGAGGCCCCAGAACAGAGCCATACTTTTCTTAGTTGCCTTTATATCAGTTCAGTCAGGACCACTTTTGTCAATCATATAAAACTGTAAAAGTTGCAGCGATGCATGTTTTTAACCATGTAAGGTTATAACATGTAAATGTTGTGTTTAAAGGGTAGCTTAGGTATTTTTTAACCTGGACCCTATTTTTTATGTTAGATTTTATGTCCAAGTGACTAATAGAGACAGCAGTTCTTGAAATTCGTCCAGTCATAACTATATTTATAATATTCTGTGCCTGTTAGTGGCAAAAACTAAGACTTTTAGTTGATGTAAATTAATGGTGCAAAAGCCAAAATTGGTTAAATTGCAGCCTGTTATGCCGCTTGTTTCTGCAAAGGTTTTACTCAAAACTGGACCAATTTCAACAATTTTTCATCACATTAGTCACTTCGACACAAATAGCAGGTCGAAAAATAGGAAAGTCACCCTTTAACAAAGTAACACTACACTCAAATAAATAATCCCTAAGGTACAAAATGCTAAGCCAACCTTACTGGGCCAAGATTAATTAAACATTTAATCAAATGAACTGAACTAAACTAAATCATATCAAACAAAGTAAAGCTAAAGTGTTTAAAAGTGTGTCTCCTGTCTGATTGCAGATTACCTACAAGGCCCTGAGCTCACTGGACCCCAGCGCTGATCTTACAACCCAAAGGGGACGGGTGTTCAGGCTCAGGAATGAGACCCATCACCTGTTCGTAGGTCTCTACCCAGGGACAACCTACTTCTTCACCCTCAAAGCATCCACGAACAAGGGCTTTGGCCCGCCCGTCACCACCCGCATCACCACCAAAATAGCAGGTAAAAATCCTTTGTCATATCTTGATGTGAAGTGCTTCTGGAAACAATGTGTTAATTGTCAGTGTGACTGTGTCCTTTCATTTCTGGGGACATTTCTTTGACACTTAAAGACGCTGAAGGTTTTGCTTGTTGGCCAGGTGGTGGGTTGGCATGTCACTCAGTTCATCAGTAAATCTGCCAGTCTGTGTTTTTGTTTGTGTCTTTGTCTGTCTGAGTGACCGTTTCCATATCTGTCTGACTTTTCCTCTCCATTTGTAACCTTCTGTTTGTGTCACCTGCCTCAATCCAGCGAAAATGTCAGTGGCACCCAAAAAAAGGAAAAGTTTTGTGGCAAGAACTGTGAAGTGACTTCACATGTTGATGCATTTCTTTATTCCGGAGCAGGAGGACTGCACTTTTCTTATCCCAGCTGTTTTGTGAAGGGTGTTCTTTGTTGTTTAAATGACAGAATTACTAATGCGAAATAAAGAAATCTTACTTTTCCTTTCTTTGCATGTCTCTCTTTGTCCTGTATTTCTCTGACTCACCCTGGCTGTCCTTCTCCAGCTTTAGCTAATTCTCCTTTTTTACTCTCTGCTATTTTTCATCTAAATTCTCTTTCCTCTTTCTGTGTATTACCTGATTTCTTTCCCCCTTTTTATCTGTCACTCCATCTCTTTTTTACTTTTCTTTAAAAATGCCTTCCCAAATGGCACATCTGATTTCCTTTCAGTCACAGGTGTTGTTATTTCCATTTCCTCCTCATTGAGGTAGTTGTGACCTTTAGTTGGTGATCGTCCGTCAAGCTGTCGGAGCTAGCATGGAGCCCTCGCTGTAACTATCTGCAGTCCTTGAAGAAATGTTCTCAAATTTATGGAAAACTCAAAAAACCAATTTCAGAGAGCAGCACACAGAAGGGTCTACAGTCTGTGTTTGAAGGATATATCCAGGATGTCAAACTGACTCAGCAGCAACAACAGGTTAAAAAGACAAAGATAGTTAGAAGCTAAAGCCGAACTATAGGCTACAGATCACAGTGTAAAAGTAAACCACCACATCACTGCTGATCGCCACACAAGACAATGAATGTAAATGGAAACTTTGATTTTCAACCAGCTATGTGTCACAGCAGTGTGTGCAGATGAACAGTGCAAGGCTTTCACCCATGCTGCCAGTATCCGGAGCTCCACCAGTGGACAGACAGGGTGCAGGGCTAAGGTCAGCTGTCTTCAGCTCTATTGCAGCCTTGATTCAAGATGAATTCATTAATGGTGGTGACTAATTGTGTTGCATCACAAGCATTAATTGCATGCAGGTTAGTGGCCAGCTGCCTGTTCTCCCTTAATTATACATTTGTTTGTACTGAAAGTACTGAAGCTATGAAACTGGGGGAAAAGCCTGAGGCTCTTTTTTGTTCTCATTGCACCACTGAATCCTGAGTCCTGGTAATGTTAAGTGCTGATTGAACTACAGGGGACTACAGTCCTAATGTGTCATCAGCATGTTATTAGCATCGTCCAATCTGTCAACACCAACAATGATTTTTGCATGACCTTTCCACTGAGCCTCCATTACTCCTTCATCTTTTGAAATCTTAACAACATGTTGCCAGAAGAAAAGAAACAAAACATAAAAAAAAGCTGGTAGCACTTCCACACATAACAGAGACGTCTCCCTCCAAATGTCACGCCATCCCCAATCTTCATTATCTCATTCAGGGACCCAAGGATGAAGGGACTTCAATTAAACGATGCAGACAGATAGAGATGGATGTACATGGGAGGAGGGGCTGGACTCGTCTTAATATCCTAAATGCCACACCAATCAGGGGAAAAACTGTTGATGTTTTACTCAGACAGGCACTGATGCAGCACCTTCAATATGAGGCCATGACAAATGTGAAATTAAAAACCTGAATGTAATGGGATGTCTGCGGAGTGAAGCGTACATCCATCTTTTTGTTGCTCTTAACAGCACTGGATAAGATCACTGTTGTCAGGATGTGACACAATAATGTCAAAACAAAAGATCAGAGCCAGAACAGATCTGTGCATTTGTTTTACATCATATATTTACCTCTGCTGAGATGTATTTCAGTATTAACTCAAGAGTTTGACGTGCAGATGGGGATAAGTACTTCCTGGATTTATGACAAATGGTTGGCCTTGACATGCAGGTTTGTTGACTCCCATTTTGGAGCCTCGAGTTTCGAAATTTGGCGTCACCATCTTGGATTTTTGGAGCCAGAGGTGACTATACAGTATTTGGACAAGATAGTGGAGCTAACCTTAACACTAGCTGTGACAGCTATGGTTAACTGTGAAAATGCGAATGCTAATTTCTGCTAGCAAATAATAAGCTTAGAACCATTAAAACAAAGTGTGCTTACCGCAAAAACTGAACATCGTTGCATCATTGTTGCCACGGTAGTAACATGTCAATTGATGGCACCCACCTGTCAAAGCAGCCATGCACTTAATAATGCAGAATTTGTATATCATTTTTGGAAAATGTGCGAAATCTAACATCCCTTTTTCTCCTGCATTGCTTCACTGTCCTTTGACATAAAGCTCGTTTTAGACTTTGAAACTTATGTTTTGTTGTATTGCACCCTTTTGAAAGGTGCCTGTTGGGTTGAGGAAAATAACAGAGGAAGAGGCGGGGTCAGTGTGTTCAGCTACAGTGACTGTTGTTATTGTGCCAATAAACAATAAACTGTGACTTCCTGCGTCATCATTCAGTAAAAGTTACTCTGGTTTGACACGTCAGTTTCTGCAGCTCCATTATATGTTTTTCTTTTCTTTCTTTTTTACCATCAGCCCCGATGATGCCAGAGTACGAGTCTGAGGCTCCTCTGAACGAGACGGAGACCACCATCACCATCCTGCTAAAGCCCGCCCAATCACGTGGTGCACCTATCAGGTAATTTCCTACCTCTATCTTTTTTTGCTTTTTATATGAGTTCCTGTTATGTACTCTTGTTTCCTCTCCTTCTGTCTCTTCTTTCCTCTGCTTCCCTCTTCTCCAACCTATTTTGTCCTCTCAACATCTCTCCTACTTTCATCTCTTTCATTTCCTCCTCTCGTTTCCACCCTCTCTTTCTTTTCCCTCTTACATCCACTTTCCTCTCTCTCTCTCATCTTCCTCAAGGGTCTCTTTTAAAGCCATTGAAATCACTCACACATATAAGTCCAATTTGTATGCAAAGAAACTCGGAGAATGGGACTTCATTTTTTTTTATAGATTTGGCAGTGAAACTTATCGTCTTTAGTCACTTGCGTCCTGAAGCTTTAGCCGCTGCCCTGTGGTGATGCAACTCGGAGTGGACATGACAGGCCTAAATGTCTCATAATAATTTGGCAATCAGTGTCCGGTCACTTTAGACTCGACTGCTTTAACTGAAGCACTCTGCCAACAGCTTGTTGGCACAGGGCGATAAAGTAAATGTTTTCAGGGAGTTCTTTAACATTATGCACAAAAATACATGCAGTCATGGTCAGATAAACACATATGTGGCAGAGAGCACAGTAACAGACATGTGTACTCGCAGACATGCTTTGCAGTTCATATATCAACTATGGAAACACTCTGCCTCATTCATGAAACATGAGCAGACAAATTTGTGTGTAAACTGTTTGCAGAAGGAAATTTTACGTGTATTTCAGCTTTCTATCTTTTTGAAGATACTAAGAAAATCTGCACCTGCTTCTGACTGCTGGTAGTGCCTGTGTGAATAAGGTATTGCACATAAATGCTGCTTGTCATTATTAGAACAATTTTATTTTCATATTGTGCTCTGTCACAATACACAGATGCCTATGAAACATCTAAGCTAAACATGACAAAAGATTAGAAATGTGACATGTGTTAGTTAAATTAGTTGCAGAGTTAAGCTTCATATTAGGTTTCTTAAAACCAAACAAATGAGTTATTTAAATTGATTAAATTCAAAACTTGAAAATGCTGCTCTCTGAATGAATAAAATAACAAACCATCGCGCTTCTCCTCTGCCCTCTTTTACGCACCACAGCCCCAAACTGCACCTCATTATTGTCTAATTTAACATTCAGAGACGCAACGTAGGAGACATAAACATTATTTCAAATTGAGTTTTGGTTTGAAAAGACTTGTGGACCTGTCTCTGCTCACACCGGGCAGCTGGTGAACTCACCAGCTGAACTCGCCACTCTGGCAGAAAGTGTATCGTACTTGTTGTTAAACTTAACAGAGGGTTATTGCCGACATTAGACTTCCTGTATTAGATCTTTTAATAGTGGTGTAATTTTATAACGGTGACAAACGATACTGAGGCTCAGGACAAACTGACAGACGTCACTCTGATGATGTAAGCAATGCATTCGTCTGCAGCTGAGAGCCATTTTCGTCTAACTTGTTGGATGGTTGTTACGACAGAGGACGCGGAGTAAACAGCACCTGTTACCTTCGTCCCTGTCACACCACTACTAACAGAAGAAAATGAAATGTTTTTCCTAACCCCACTTCACCTGAAATAATTTCAATTCTTTTTCAGCGTCGGAAAAGTTTTTCTGTCTCTCCCACTCTTCCTTTATTTGCTCCGTGTTCGCAGGGCGACAGGATGCACCTGTCCATAGTAATTACCACCTCCTTATATGGTGGCCACTGGCTATTCATGGGCAGGGATGTAGGCTATGCTTATTGCTGACAAGCAGGAGCATGCTGTCAATTTACGACTGATTGGCATTCATGAACATACACGTTTGTATGATCAAATCCGAGTTTTCCGCAGCGTTCATGAAGACGAGGTAGGTTTTCAGTACCAAGGTTTTTTATGTGCAAATCTACTCACGGATTTACTAATGAAAGAGACCCATTGTGCTTAGTCATTTAATGAATAGCCACCGATCATGTTTTAAAGTTGCATTAGAATGCTAATAATCAGGTTATGGGCTTTAATATTATGAGATATGATACAGTCAAACCCTTTCCCTACAGTAGTGGTGGAGACAAACAGCAGGTTGCCTTCATTCAGTCGTAAATCTCTTTATAGTACCTAAAATAAAAAAGCAAGCAAACACAAAGACACACTCAAGCCTCATTCCTCCAGTCCCTGGTCCGCTGCACCCACTGGTTTTGTTTTAAAATGGACACACAGCTAATTCATTCCTGCTCCCCTTCTCATTTTTTCAGCCAGCGTGTTTTTTAATTAAAAGTTCACTTTGAACATGTGATCCCATCCATTTCATTGGTGTAGGGGAGAACATAATTCTGCGGTTGCCTTTAGGGAAATACAGCTTCGACAAGGGTGCATGGAGAATATATATCACTTCAATTTGGACTTGGGGAAATGGATTTGAGAAATGTGAGCGTGGGTCAGTGGTTTACTGTTAATTTCTGTAAATCCCATACCATATCTCGCCGTTCATCACCCACGCATGGCAAATACATCTCGTGTTGAATTAGGCTGCACTCCAATCACTAACATCTTTATGTGTTTATCAACCCGAGATAAGCCCCTTAACGTGTTTGCTTATTATGTGTGTTTTGTGCAAGTATTACATGTTTTAAGTGCCAACAGATGTACGTGGGGAAGTAGGGAGAAGGCATCTGTTGGTTAATGTGCACGCTAATGTCTTCAGCAGGAATTGTAGTGGGTTTTTTTCTTAATTTATTTATTCTGAGGAGATCAGAGCATCTCGAGTTCAGGAGCTTAGATGAGCAATGTTTGCCAAAATGGCTCTGCTAAGAGGAGCAGCTGTTGTGCTTGAGACACACACACCCGAACATGTATACACACATGAGCATGCATGCTTGTATTCACATATTATGTTCGTTCTCATACAGATAAGGGTAGCTTTACAGGCTAACAGTGGATGTCCACACATGCTTGCTCACAGACACAAACAAAAATGTATATGCACACACACATACAGATGAAGGCAGCTACACAAAGGAAATCATTAGAGGTTGGAGTAAAACATAATACGATACTATCACAATATGCTGTCCACAATAACGATGGCTTCACGATACAGGGATTCTGCAATACTTCAAATGTTACAAGACAATAATCTGCGATACATGATTCAAGTCAGTTCAATTCAATAAAATGTTATTACCCCGAAGGAACTTCTCGTGCCAGAGAATGCTTCAAATTACATTTAACCAGTAACAACTAGAACAACCAGGGGGTTCGCGGGTCAGTGTCACTCACTGGATCTAGTTTTAGAAACAGCAGATTATTAAATATCTGGCAAAATAAACAAATACACAACATAAGATGTAGTTAGATAGTTGCATGAGTTACTGAACATGAACTATAATGGTTATATATATATATATATATATATGTATATATATATATATATCGCTGTTGTCTGACGTGGAGGTGACTGACCAAGCAGCAGCATTTGACAACTTTGGATTAAGGATGGGGTGAAAAATCTGAAATTCTTTATCTATACACTGCATTGTGGTGTCAGCCTCACAGAATTCGACAACTGAATGAAACGACGTACAAAAAAAGTGCACAGATTCTTAGCTTACTACCAATTTGACCAACCTAGTCTCTCTCCGAAATTGTTGAAATCCGGCGCTTGGGCAGTGTTTTGTTTAATGGTGGCCGGCAGTGTCAGGGGGAAACACAGCTGGACAAGAAAGAAAGTTAAGGCAGCAAAGGTCCGAGTTTGCATCAATTTTCTCCCTTATGTGCTGCGAGTAGCTGAAAATGGGCCCAGTCTTTCATCTTTAAAAATGGCTATGCCTCTCAGATTTGTTTTCCGCAGCTGTCTGACTGTCCCTCTGGGAGTTTCTTCTCCACCACAAGTTAGTTCAATTCTATGCATTTAACCTCGTTCACTTGATATGCACCACGATGAGGAGTCATGGGATAGTGACTCTGTTAAGTCCAACTGGCAGGGGTATCCGTTTAGAGCACATTTTGGTGGAAATGTATGAATACCATATTGCAAGAGAAAATAATTGAAAATATTCTTGTATTTATATGTTTGCACAGACAGGACCATGCACAAGGTCAGATTCACACACACACGATAACCTGCACACACAAACACACAAAGCATAGTATGGAGGTATTTTTAACGGTAAAATGCATTCACCAGCCCTGAACCCTGAACTTCATTCCAGCTCCAAACCCTAAAGCCAAGTCTTAACCATCAAACTGCCCTTTGAAGAAACAAGAATCAGCAGAACCGTCCACCTTTCAAATGTCCTCACTTTACAGAATGTTGATAATTTGCAGATAATGCGCCCACTGTCCAGAAAAATGCACACTTTGCAAATAGTTTTCATTTTCTAAGATGTTCCTGAAGGTCTAAAACTCTTCCTCACAAAGACGAGTACAACAGCACTCATGTATATGGAGACACACTGGAACACACTCATAGGAACACCTGTAAGTCCAAAGACAAACACATGCACACACACACACACACAATCCCCTATTCGCCTCTTGTACTGGGCCGCTGCTTCATCCCTTGTGCAGCCTCTGAAAGCCATTAGTTTAAAATGGATATTTCACCAGAAAGGCAGAAACAGCAAAGAGAGAGAGAGAGAGAGAGAGAGAGAGAGAGAGAGAGGGAGAGACTCATCTTTGGTCATCAGCAATTATCTTTTATGAAAGCTGCCAAACGGGAGCTGGGGATAATTGGCCGCGGCCCCCTTCACAGAAACATACATTTCCCTAATTGCGTATAATTGTGAAGTGAGTTCTTGGCGTGGAGGACGGAGGTAATTGCGGAGGGCCGCTGCGTTTGTCCTGACCGCTAAAGGAGCCCTCAGCCATTCATGAAGCCTCTCAGAGTGAAATGGAAACACACACACACACACACACACAGACAAAGTAGCATTAAGTATATAAACACACCTCTACACACCTGTTAGAACACACGGACAAGCACATCTGCTACTGTAGAGCCACATAGACACCTGCTCGAGTGCACATGCACACAGACAGAGCACAGTGCGACACATCTGGACTTATTAATGTGGATAAGAACACACGTGTATGTAAAGTAGGATGTAACCTCTCTCCCCCGCACACACACACACACACACACACACACACACACACACACACACACACACACACACACACACACACACACAGATATATATTTCTTACTGTTAATTTGTACTTTGCTGCTGAGTCAGCAGCAGAAATGATTTGCCAGCTACTTTGTTAGAAAGTTAGCTGAAGTTTGCCTCCAAAGTAAATCTACCATTTGGAATAAAAAAAAGTGACCCTTGGAACAAATCACACTGCTTTTTACAGGATAGTTGGCATTTTCCTGAGAATTCTTTACAGACCTCAGCCCTCCTCTGCTAATGCTCCTTTTGCCAAAATGGATTTAAAGCACTCTGGAAATTAAAGCTTTTAATGTTGGGAGCTCTGCCGTGATCAAACAAATCACTTTTTTAGCTGAATTAGGCGTCTTTTAAGGTAAAAACGCACCTGTTATTAAGTGTAAATCACAATGGGCTCCACAGAGATTAATGTCTCACCTGTACCTGTTGTTTTTTTTTCCTTTTTTCAATTAAAACTGTATTTGAATTTTTGCATTCAGAAGAAAATGGGCAGAGTTACAGGCGATGTCTCCTACTCTGAACCGCCACTCCATTCTCTCCAGGCTCGCCACCACAGGGCTGTAGGCTACATAGGAGCCTTAAAATGTCATCTTGTTGTGTTATTGGGTACTAGAATAGGAGTCATAGCTCAAAATCTAAATTTGCACACATGGTATTTATAAAGCACCTATACTTGCTTTATATTTAAAAAGACATGGAAATCTTACTTTTCACAATCTGAGACCTTTAATGCCTTATTTAATCTAGTTGAAGGGCACTGGGTTATTTTTATATTGCATGAAGAGGCTTAATTAAAGCAAAGGACAAAGCTCTCCTCATATCCTAAAAAAAGGGTGAAAAAAGGCGTGCTGAACTTCTTCAAATTTGAGAGACCAGGGTTTTCCCTGCTTATCTAAGACAAAGATGAGCTGCTTGGGTGATTTCGGCTGCTGCCTTGGTTAAAGCGTGTGTGTGTGCATGGGGGGCGTTCAGGTGTAGCGTCTTTGCGCGCACAAACCCATTACTTTCAATGTAGACACGTGTCATGCGCGTTCACAAGCACGACACGCTGCTTCTCCCTCCGGTGTTGTGTCAGATCCCGGTTCGGGCTGTGTCTCTCCTACTGTTTCCCACAGAGCTCTGCCCCTTTTGAAAGGTGAAGGAAGCCTGTATGCGGAAAGACGTCGCCTCCGAGATGTAGAATGTGTATTATAGAAGAGAAACACACATTTCAGTGCCGCTGACTTGTGTCATCAGAGCAGACATGTCCTGTGATTTTCAGCCTCCTTTCATATTTAATAGAGGGGGGGACAGTACCTGACAGTAATATTCTCAGCTGTCAGGATGTGCCAGCTGTAAAGGGTAAATATAATCATAGAAGGCTGAAAATCACAGGACATGTCTGTTCTGATTATACAAGTCAGCAGTGTAAAGCTCAAGCATGTGGGGGCCTCCTTTCATATTTAATAGAGGGGGGAACTGTATCTAAAAGTACAGCTGTCATGATGCCCCCCGCCACAGGCCTTTGCCACCTTGGTCTCGAAAAAACCCAGGGAAAAACCAATCATCTCTCTGATCGCTTGTTTAATGAAGGGGGCTTTGTTGATTTCTAATAGAGTAGAATGAAACGACACCTCAAGAGAGATGTGAATGCTTTATTTTGTAAATGTATTTATGTGACTTTATTTGTGTTTACAGCTCCTACCAGCTCGTTGTGAAGGAGGAGCGCAAGTCCAAGACTCGCCGCGCTGCTTCCGAAGTCCCTGAATGTTTCTCGGCTCCTGTCAGCTTCCGCAACGCCTCCATCTTGGACTCTCCGTACTACATCGCTGCTGAACTGCCCCCATCCAGCCTCACGGTTGTGCAGCCGTTTACGGTGGGAGACAACAAGAGCTACGGAGGTTTCTGGAATCCTCCGCTGTCACCGGCCAAGAGCTACAGCATCTACTACCAGGCCATGAGCAGAGCCAATGGGGTGAGTCTCAAGATTTTAAAGTACCTTAATAACTGGAGGGAATATTTTCAGGGGTACTTTGGATTGGATTTATATTTGTCAAAGTCTGATTATAATATTTTGATATATTTATCCTGATGGCTGTTGTGAAATATTGTCATCCAGTGTGGTTCATGAACTAAGACCCTCAGAGTAATAACACTGATGATTCTTTGACTTTCGATCCAGCGCCACTAAAAGGTCAAATGTAACACTAACATGCTGTCACTTTAGTTTAGGACAGCTGTACTGAATGCTAACATAGCATGCTTATAATATATGTTGTTGTTAGTGAGATTTACAAAGCAGCCAGCAGCAGTTAGCAGCTAACTCAAAGATGAAGAACAGCAGTTGAAAATGTCCGTAAATTGGTGAAATAGTGAATTCAGAGAGCTCTTTCCCTTCTGAACAGAGAGTGAGATCAGCTGTCCTATATAAGGGACAGTAAATTAATGTTTTTGCCATGTTATAGCATTGTTATTGTTTAGAAAGTGCTGCAGACGCATATGTTATATGTCACACTAGAGGCAGATGCTGTTTTGTTACACGTCACATTACACGACTTTAAAGTATTTTTGGCCACGCCTTAACTTGTGATGTCATGTCAGGAGACTAAGCATCAGGTTAAATTTGCAGAGGAAGTAGAGCAGTGGTATCTGGAATCACCCTCTCAGAGTCCTAGTCCAGTAAAGTACAAGGTATATCACTTCTTATCAGGAGAAAAGGAAAAAGAAGCGGGAATCTTTACTCCCAGAATCCATCAGTCAGTTTCCTTCCCGTTCTCTGCCTGACAATTATTCTGTCTGAAAATATAACAACACCCCGCCCACCTCCTCCACCTCTCCCCTTCTCATAACTCATTCACAACTTGAACTTAGCTTTTGAATTTCCATAATAATCTGAACTCCTGTGAGGGTTGTTTTAATTTTCCACTGCCGTAACCACGGTAACTCAGTTTGGCGAGCGGGGCTGGGCAAGCTGGCTGATGTCGTGATGTAATATCCTCCTCCAGAAGGCAGATTTCCCACAATGCACTCACATGGAGAGAGACTGTGTGTGAGTGGGTGTGGAGTGTGTGTGTGTGTGTGTGTGTGTTTGGGTGGGGGGATTCTTGCATGATTGAACAAGTGCGCGTGTGAGTGGATGAGCGTGCGTTTGAAAGTGTGTGTTGTTGCTTGTGCTTGTCAGCGCTTTGTATATGCGCAGACCCTAAATCCGGTCACATAAGAATACCTTATTTGATTGGATCTCAGTCAATCCAATCAGTGTGAGGTTCGTTTGGGTCATGGATTGGAGCATTGTGGTGCTGCTGGTAGGGAGGCTTGTTGGCAAAAAGTAAATAGAAAAGCAAGTGGGCCTGTGCAGCCACCGTAACCCAGATGATTTGATGAGGAAGTCAGGCATAAAAAGCGGACACACATTCATAAAAGCCATGAATTTATAATAAATAAATATCAATATTATAAGTTTATTTTCTCTGCACATCATGTCATCCACCCCGGAGAGAAATTGTTTTATAAAATATCTTTTTTTTTCATCCCAGCTAATGAAACTTACAAAATGCTCCACTAGTTTTATTTTCTCCTTTGAGAGAGAGAGACATTAGAGATTTGTGCCAATGTTTGTTTTTAGTGTGTAACATTTAGAAAAAGATATTTGCAGTCATAATGTGCAATACAGGATAAACACACATGCACAGCTGTGTTAGATAATAGGTTTGGGGCCAACATTTACAATACGACAAGGTGCCTAAATTAAACCATAATGTATAAATATATATATATATGATACAACATGTCAATGCGCTCTAGAGCAACACATTTAGCATTTTCTGATCTGATGCTCCTCAAAACTGCTGAAAATCAGCTCTGTGGTGAAGATTCAATTTTTTATTGATCTTTGGTGAAACAACTACTTGGTTAGGGTAGGAAATGGACCACAAACAGGAGTCTCCCATGTGCGGTGTTTGGTTGACCCTTCCATTCCAGCCTCCTATATCTGAGGCCCTGATCACACAGTATGTGTTCTAGCAGCTGCAGGCGCCTTTTGTAATTGTTTTTAATGAGAATGAAGGTTTTTGCTCGCTGTTTTTGTGTTGTGACATGCTTTGTGTTTCTGCGATCTAAGTAACTGGTGTTTTTGCTGGAGCGCTATGAACTCCTTGAGTTGAAAAAACCTCAGAGCAAAGCGCTCACGTCTTCTTTTATCCCATTGTCCAATCAGATGATTTGAGAAACTGGTGGGAGCTGTTGCTGGATACCCAGAGCTATACGGCCTGACGATAGACAGCAGGTTGTCAAACTGCCCCTGAGTCATCCTGAAATATGTCTGGAAATGTCCATTCTCGGAACCCATCAGCTATATTCGGCGTCTGGCAGACGTCCGACAGACAGTGATACAGTCTCTGGGGGCAGACCCTCGATTTTTTGGCATTCTGGTTTGAGGAGGCGAATTTCCTTTTCCGACTTCCGTTTATATATAAGTAAATATGCTGAAACATTGCGATGGATTCAGAGTTTGCAGTGACGCCAATTATGTTCCGCCTCGTTAGTTCACCACACAGAACGTTTAACCTGGCAACAACGTGATTGGTCAATATCACGTGGACTACAAACAGCCTACAACTGGAAACCAGGGCTCTTCTGCTCTTCTTCTGGAGGCAAGATCTCTGGGGTTTGCCTACAGACTCTGCATTCACTGAATGTAGAGTCTGTATATAGAGACTAGGAAACGTCCATCATGGAGGTGAAGCTCCTGGACCAACTGGTGGTGCTCCCCATGATCCAACCCCTATTTTAGGGTCTCATGTACCCACATAGATCTCCGTTTATCTGCTGTAAGCCTCTCACCCTCAACCAGAGCTACAGACAGCACCCTGTGCCTGAATATTTTAGGAGCTAGCTACTGATTACTGTGAGAAATACAAAACAAAACAAACAAAAAACGGCAGATTGATTAGATGGGAAGGTTAGTGTAAAGATGTGATTGGGTGGTTGCCTGGCTACAATAAAAAGGCACAGCAATCATTTTTGTTTTTACTAGTGGCATTCAATTAAAAAAACAAACAAAAACAGGCAGTGTGGTGCGCCCCTCATTTTGCAACCTGCAAAACACTTTACGTGTGATCGCAGCCTTACACTACACTACAGCAGCCACACTGTTTCCTCCTTTGCCCCCAACATGCAAGAGTCCCTAGAAAGCTTCGTCACTTGAACTTAAAATGTCACTTTAGGGCATTTGTGAAATGCTGTTGTTTGTTTTTGGAGGATCATCTTAATATTTACCTTCTTTAGAAATTAACCAAAACCATGACAAAATATTTTCAACTTTAAAATCCACTTCAGCCACAAGTCCTCCGACCTAAATGTATAATATGTAGATTTCCACTCTATGTTCACTTTTTACTTTTATTCTAATGAAATTAAAGACATGTAGACCATAAACTGTTGCAGAAAAGGCAGAAAAATGCTGCATTAAAAACTGAAATGAATGTTGAAACAAAACCTAAACCATTGCCTTAGTGACAAAGCAGGTTGTTGATCAGCCAGCTGAAAAGGCAAGGTTTGGTTTAGGGAAGTAAATCTACTTTATTTATTACGGTTAGGGAATTAGGACATTTTAAAGGTGCACTTTGTAGGATTTATTTGATAACAATATATAGACTAGGAGTTATAGACTCAAACAGTGAAAAACAGTGTGGAACACATCATGGTATCAAGGTGTTGCATATTGCTCTGTTTGGAAAGGTGCACTGGCTACGCAGAAAATGAGCTGGCTAGTGAATCCAGTGCGGCCAGCTGTCGTTTGACTCTGAACAGACTGCCGAGCCACGTCTGTGCAGAATGTCAGTATTTGAATAATTTACTCTTTAAATTCAGTATCTCCATTATATACTGTTGCAATAAAGTGATATTTTGTCAATCAAGGATTTAAGTTATCTGCCGTTCTCACAAAGTCCTGTAATTTGTTTAATTTCTCAGCTGTCAGTCATTTTGTGAGAGTAGGTGTCACTTTTTTTTTTTTTCCTCAAGCGGTGGATGTCTTAGAAAGAAACTCATTTACATTTTAGAGGACTTGGCTGGTTTGTTGTAGTTTGATCCCATGGATCAAAGTCTGTTTCTCATTCTCTGCGTGTCTTGGATAATCCTGCTAGTTTTCTCTTTTTTTACCCCCTCTGAGCTCCACCTGTCCATCAAGGAGAACGTCTCTCCACCCTCTTTCTCTTTCATTTTCTGTCACTTTCTCTCTCTCGAGAACATTTAGAAGAAATTGTTCTCTCAAACCACCCACTCTCCATCTCTCCATTGCTCACTGCTGTTGCCTCTGTGCCTCTAATAGGAAAGAAAATCCACCTACATTCTTTCCATGTCTCACTTCCTTTTCTCAAATTATTTATGTTTTGTTTTTTAACCCTCCCTCTGTGTGTTTGTGTCCCTCTCTTCTTCCCCCTCATCTTTGACTCCTCCGTTCCAATTTAACCATTTTCCCTCACACTTCTTTTCTCTCCACCTCTTTTTCCCTACGCCTTTCTGCTCTTCATCCATACATCATATTTCTCTTGGTTGTTTTTTACCTTCTTTTTCTCTCATCCTCATTCTACCCTTTCCATTGTTACCTTCTTTTAACCTCCCACCCTGTCTATTTATTCTTTCCTCCTCCTCCTCCTCCTCCTCCTCGCATTTTTCTCCTTCTTTTTCATCATTCTCACCTCATCTCATCTTATCTCATCTCACTCCCTTTCTTACCTTTTATGTTCCTCCTCCATGCAACTCGATCACTGAATAACTGTGGTTAACGTGGTTAGGTTTGAGTGCAAGAACCGATTGGTTATGCTTAAAAAATGTCATGTTATTCCTAAAATGCCACGTTTTGTTGGCTTAAAGCTGCTGGAAATGCAGCATTGTTTTGTTGAAAGCAAACACTGTTTGTGGCATTATCCCAGCAGGGAACACAGCAAAGTCTCACTTAGAAAGAACCTGTTTGTGAGGCACTACACTGGCACTGAAACTACAGTGACATCTTGGCAAAAAAATAGACACTCCCAGCAGGAAATGTAGCGATGTGCCTGCAAAAAACAGACGTTTTTCGTGGCACTACCCTGGCAGGAATTGCAGCGAGGTCTCTTTCAAAAAGAACCACTTTTCAAGGCACTTTCCCAGCAGGAAACACAACAATGTCTTGCTTAAAAAGAACCTCTATTTGAGGCACTTTCATGGCACTTCACGATGCAGGAAATGTACCAATGTCTCGGCAAGAAACAGTGTTTTTTTGTGGCATTATCCTGACAGGAAATGCAGTGAGGTCTTTCTCAAAAAGAGCTGCTTTTCAAGGCACTATCCCAGCTGGAACCACAGCGCTGTCTCGCTTAGAAAGAACCTCTTTTTGAGGCACTACACACGCAGGCAAAGGATGCTTTTTGTAGCACTATCCTGGCATAAAAAAATAAACTACACATGGATGTCTCAGCGGAAAACAGCGGTTTTTCATGGCACTACACTGGCAGGAAACACAGTGATGTCTTGGCAAAAAAGACACTTTTCGCTGCACTATCCTGGCAGGAAATGCAGTGACATATCCGTGAAAAACAACCATGTTTGGAGGAAAAAAGCAGCTGGACAATGCACAAAAGACTCACTTGAAAAAAAAAAAAAATCAGTTTGCAGCTTAGCAGGAATTTCGCCAGCTGTTGGTGTCACCAAATCCACTATTTCCATCATATCTGTGGTTTATAGAAATGTACAATGCCAATATACTCTTGTGACAACTGGACTGCTTCATGTTTCCTTTTCTTGCTTGCTTTCTTCCAGCCTGCTCCACTTGACCTCTCCTCACCTTTTCTGGTCCCTCTATTTTCTTCCTTTCCACCTTTCCTTTCCACTCCCTCCTTACCCTAAATGTTTTCTGTCATTACTCCCTGTTCTTCCCTTCTTTATCTCCTTGTCCCCCTGCCTGTCTTTTTCTTTCCTTTTTCTTTCACACACTTCTGCCTCCCTCTTCCTTTTCTGCTTTTTTTTTCCCTTAACCCATCTCTCCTTCTCTCTACCCCTCTGGGGTGACATCAGTCTGATGCCAGTCTCTCATCTCCCATCATTGTGCCAATTAATCGACGCTCCACGCATTAAAACTACTCACCAACGGCAATCTTGATATCTCCCTCGATGTCGTGTAATGTCACACACACGTACATGCACAAACGTACACACACACACACCACCCACATTAAAGGCAAACACACGCACAGACAAGAATAAAGTGCCGGGGGCTGTAAGTAAGAGAAGTAAGAGCAAGAGTGATCTGGGACTTGGGGATGAGGAACGAAAGGAGGGGGAATAAAAGTCTAAAAAGAGTGAAAGGGAGATTAAAGAAGATATAACACTGGAGGCAAAGATGGAGGCCGGCAGGGCTGAGGAGAAATAGCGGGAGAGGAGAGACATGCAGGGGACATGGTTTGCAAAATGAAATAAAACCAAAGGAAGGAATAAAAACAGTGGGCGAGGAAACAAAGAGAATCTCGACAAACTGCTGCGACATTTGTTTACGTTTTTGGACCTTTACAATAAGTCCTCCAAACTACATGTCTTCAACCTCTTCCAACACTTAAGGGAGGAACCAGAAAGCAGACTGCGAGCCCAGCCAAAATGATTGGGAGCATATTGCCTGCAGGTTCCAGGTTCAAGTGTCGACGCACTTTTGGCCTTAAACCTGGGTCCATCCATCAGTCTGCACTTGTCTTGCAAGGTGCTGCGAAGCCTTGAGATTGGAGGCAAAGAAAGAAAGGAAACAAACCCTGGGAAATGAGAGAGATCGGACATAGAAATAAGAATGAGAAGAAGGTATAGAAAGATGAAGGTATGTGAAATGCAACCCGGTCTCACCTTGAAGTTGGTGAAATCCATTGCTTGGGCAGTGACTTGTGGTTTCAGACATTGACAAAAAAAGCTGTCCTTCAACGTCGGCATGATACGCGGCCAGTCGCCGTGATAGTTTAACAGCACTCAGCGGCATCGGAGGAAAACGTGGCGAAAACAGAAGTGTATTTTGAAAGAGGACACATTAGGACAATACATTTAACAGGCAGAACTTGACACAGCGTCCCAGAATGTCAACAACCAACACACCCAGGGTGCCTCTCACCTTGTATCTGGACATGAATGAATGAACATGAATATGTGACGAGGTCGGAGGGAGAATGTGTTGTGAAAAGAGGGGAATAAAGTGAATAGGGAAAGAGGTTTTCTCAGCATGCCACATCGCCGAACGGGCCGACGTCGTACTCACTCAACGTAGATAAGAGCATCAGTTAAATGGATAAAACACCGGATGTGAAATTCAGGGTGAATCCATGGGAGGGCAGAGAAAGAGATGGACGAATGAGAAGGAAAGACACAAAACTGCAGAGGGAAGTGATGAGAAAAGTGAGCAGGCAGGAGAGGTGGAATTGTCGGAGGAAGACGGCGAGGAGAAATGGGGCGAGAAATGGCACAAAACAAAAGGAAACGGTGGCACACGCGGAAAAACATGCCCTCCCGCGCTGTGAAAAATGCAGCCAGACACCTTTTCTTGACAAGTAAAAAGCCTCAGGGGTTGGCCAAGGTACTCTGACAATCAACGTCATTCTTACACACACACACAAACCTCTGAGTGCAGATTTAGGTGGTTGCAGGAGAGCGACATACAGAGAGAGATTTTACCAACTGACAGTCAGTGTCAATCACGATGCACTCAGCTGACCTGAAAATCCCTAAATGCACTTTTATTCTGTGCGTGTGTGTGTGCGTGTGTGTTGGGGCGGCTTACTGGGGGAGCTGTTAACAATTGAGAGGCTGAGGACACAGTGTGTGTATTTCTATCCTTGTACGCACATGTGTGTGTGTGTGTGTGTGTGTGTGTGTGTATCAAGAGTTTTTGGTACCAGAGAGAGCCGTTAGCTAAACTGAAGTTGTTGAGAAACAAATAGATGGAGGAGAAAGACAGACAGCAAGAAAGCGTGTGAAAGAGTTATGGACAAAAAAAAAAAAAAAAAAGTTGTTACCCTGGCTACCTTGGGTTGCCTGGGAACCCCAACAGCCAATCGCAGTATCCAAAAGTCAGACAGAAAACACACCCGGTTGGCAATCCTGCCCGTCAGTCAGAACACTGACCCAACCAACTGTTTGATGGTAAGAAAGGAAAAGAGAGGGACGGGAGCAGGGAAGATGGAAAGATAGATGGATGGAAAAAGAGGGAGAGAGCTCACCCACACAGCAGCTGCATCTCACATACACACTTAGTATTCCTGTCAGGCTCCACAAAGTTAACTACTACACACACAGTAACACACACACTGTGTCTCCAGTGTCTCCACCGTAAACAACTCCCCTCCTCTCGTCTCCCAGCCTCTCTGGATGGAGGCAGGGCAATAAATTGGCCTTACATTTATTAACTTTGCTTCTTGCAATCTCCTGAGGTTCAGCCCATTAGCATGAGCGAAGACGAGGCAGCGCCTCTGTTCACAGTGACTGAATCCAGAGCAGCCAGGTCTCTAAATGGACCGTAAATAGGCACGATAGGGCCAATTTCTAGAAACACAAGTCACTGATACTCTGGGAACTGATCTGGTTCCCATGGGGGCTATTTGTGGGATATACACCACACTTAACCATGGGGCCCTCTGCCCATTATGATTCTCATATCAAAGACGTTAAAATTTGAGACATCTATTATGAGGCGCTATGTGAGATTTTATTCTAATGATTTCTTCATTAAAAAAATATACGTACAAAGCAGCCCAGGCACCAGAGGGAAATGTTTGTTTTGTACATTTCTGAAAACCACTGATATATTACATTTGTACATTCACACGTATCATATCAATGCTTCTAAAGTGACATAGTATTTGAGCTGACTGTCATGTGGAGGTGGAGGGCCAAGCTGCAGACCACTGTTCAAGACCAACAAACAACTAAACTGGGTTGTGTTTTAATGAGTCAGTGCTGCATCGTTCAGCTGGTTTTTCAGCCACCCAACATGGTTGTTTTTTAGTGACCTGTCACTTTGTTTCCAGCCGGGATAGTGTCATGAAAAGCAGTTGTTTTTCATTAAGACTATCCCAGCTGACACTGGGTGAGAGGTCACCAGACTATCACAGGGCTGACACATAGAGACAGACAACCATTCACACTCACATTCACACCTACGGACAATTTAGAGTCACCAGTTGGGGGGAAAAAATCAATACAACATAGTATTGCAATCATTTTGTGTGGTACTATCAAATCGCTACAGGGACACCAAGTATCAGTGTTTTTATGTTATAAATTATTTATGTCATGAATACAAAATAAACTTTTGGTAGCCTACTGGAATAATATTATCAGGTGCTTTTCTGGTCCACTAGATACATTTTCCTGCTATTAAAGTGACTGACGTGAGATGAACAGATGAACTTTATCTTATTAGATAATACAGATGTTGACATAGTTTTTCTTGGGGGACATATTTTTGTAGTTAAGAAAAGGTTGCAACCTTCTTTAAAAATTGAGTGCCTCTCTTGTCCTTACACTAACCTTCCATTTCATCAATCTACCAGCTCTGGTTGAGGGTGAGAGGCTGTCACCAAATAGTTTGTTGGACTCAGGGAAACAGAGATCTGTGTGGGTACATGAGACCCTAAAACAGAGGGTGGATCATGGGGAGTACCACCAGTTGGTCCAGGAGCTTCTCCTCAATGATGGATGTTTCCAGGCAGATTTAGGATCACTCAGGGGCAGTTTGACAACCTGCTGTCTATCACCAAGCCGTTTAGCTCTGGGTATCCAGCAGCCGCTACCACCAGTTTCTCCTCCATTGTTTACCAACTGTGAACCTGTTGTCGTGACCACCACAGATGGCCCGCCTCTCAAATCATCTGATTGGACAGTGGGAAAAAGACGATGAAAAAAGAGATGACGTAGGGCCCTTTTCTGCTCTGAAGGAGTTCAGAGCTCTCCGGCAAAAATGCGAGGTGCGTCGCAACGCAACAACCGCGAGCAAAAAGCTTCACTCTCATTAAAAATGATTACAAAAAGCCACCTCCAGCAGCTTAAATGCTTTCTGTGTGATCGGGGTCTAAATCAGTTTTCAGTGAAATTAATGAAAGCAAGAGGTCTCACCAAGTAATTAACCCCTGCACATCAGTTACACATCATCTTTTCATATTTACTGCCGAGCAGAAAACATCTAACACACTGATGACTTTCAGAGGTCGTCTGTATGCTAACGTGCATTCATTCTCAGTTTCTGTACAAGTTACCTCCAGGTGCCTACAATCAAAATTATGCATTCATGCAAAGAGAGCAAGGACAGAATCAGACAAAGAGACAGTAAAGCAGGTAGATGTTTCGTCAGTCATCAGACAGACAGATGGAAAGCAGACAGAGATGTAGTAGAAGCAGGTGTGTTTAGTCTTGTGGAGAGATCCAGCTTAGAGGCTCACACCATCCATCATCCACTAACATTTATCTTCCCTGCTCTTTAACTTCATAAGCCAGCTCCCAGCACACACACACACACACACACACACACACACACACACACACACACACACACACACATTGAAAGGCACACAAACGTGACAATAACAAACATTCAGCCCATGAATAAAAAAAGTGTCTGTCTCCTGTTTTGCCCGTCATTATATTCTTTCTCTTCTGCTGTGACTGATTGATTGCACAAAATGAAAACACAATGTTAAAAAAAATGGCAGGTACTCTGTGTCATTTTTTGACAAACTGAAATCCACTTTCACATAGTGCAGCCACAGTATTTTAGAAACACTGCATATTAAACTTTATTCACTCTGTCTCACAGTTTGCCATTTTTCTCCATCATTTCCTGACAGTGTGACATCTGCAAGTGAATGTCACATTGCAATGACACCGTTCATCAATCAACGTGATCAGTTTTGAGCAGTGCAGGATGATTTCCTGGCTACCCTCTCCTGTGTGTGTGAGTGTGTGTGTGTGTGAGTGTGTGTGTGTGTGTGTGTGTGTGTGTAACTTATCACTCAGAAATACCAGCTGTCCTCCAGTTGCATGTTGCCTTAAGTGGAACTTGTGAGATTGTATTTTCAACATCTGAAGTCAAGAAAAGGGACTTAAAGGGATAGTGCACCCAAAATGAAAATTCACCCATTATCTACTCACCCATATGCCGAGGGAGGCTCAGGTGAAAATTTAGAGTCCTCACAACGCTTGCGGAGATCCAAGGGGAGAGGAGGTAGCAACACAACTCCACATAATGGAGGCTGACGGCGCCCCAGATTCAACGTCAAAAACACATAATTGCAACCACAAAATATCTCCATACTGCTCGTCTGTAGTGATCCAAGTGTCCTGAAGCCCCGACATAAAAAGTTGTTTGGAAAAACACACACAACGCGGTGCCCATGTCTCACGGTCTCGCGCAAACACACACACACACGTGAACGTGGTGCACAGAGAGGCAGTAGGTGGAGTTGTGTTGCTACCTCCTCTCCCCTTGGATCTCTGCAAGTGCTGTGAGGACTCTAAAACTTCACCTGAGCCTCCCTCGGCATATGGGTGAGTAGATAATGGCTGCATTTTCATTTTTGGGTGCACTAACCCTTTAAGTCGGGTTAGGGTTATGTCACGTTACAGATGTAATTATTTTTAACCCAAAACATCATTTTCATTTTTCTAAACCTAACCAAGTAGTTTGTTTCCTTGATCTAACCACAACTGTTTCTCAACATTAACCCCATGTTACAATGTGCTGGGGCTGTGCATCACATACAGGCGCTAAATGCTGCCCTGTGTGTTGCTGTGAGACGCTGTGTTGGTATTTGACACTAAGAACAGGTTAGTTGTTGTTACCTTTACTTATTTTTTTATTTACTTTGCCTGCAGGAATAAAACATTTTTTAATACATATAAAAGAAAATAACTCCTCCACCGCATCACCATCAGCACATGTCACAGCGTGTGAACTGGATGATATCAGAAACTTCCCACTCATACAGTTTTTGTTTGAAAGGACTCTCCTGTAAACACAGATAAACACAACCTCACTTGAAGGCTCTGAGAGACTTCATAATTACCATCCATCATTTACTGCTGCTGCCACTGTAGAGGGCTGAAGTGTTGATATGGAAATAACCAGGCAAACGACTACATAATCCTCACTGTGGTGACCTGTTGAACAAAGGCCCAAAGCAAAATGCCTATGCATCCAGAGCTTCTTGTTTCCGGTGATACCAAGCATTACATGGTTTGATGACGTAGTGCGCATGTGAGATCCCATTTACCAGAGGAGGGAGGGAGCGCGGACACCGGCGTCCGACCGGAGTTAAAGAGGGTTTAAGTCATAGTGTCTATTCCAAAACACTGAGTCGTAGTTTGAGAGTCAGTTTAGCTTCAGTCAACATGCAACCTGCGCAAAACCTACATTTCAATATACCCAGCATACCCCCTATGGCTAGAACTGCCCAAACTCTCATACTTTTTTTTTTTTTTAAATTTCTTTGATGCTTCGTACTCAGTTTTAAATGTCTCAAATTTAAAAACACCTGATTTGTTGGCACAAATATGGCTGGACTTCATTAAAAAACCCTCATTAAAAATTTGCTTTTGTCACCACAAACACCACTGGACATGTACTGAACTCTAAAGAACACACGCTTGTGTCGTGACAAACTCACCCCAACATATCCCAAATGCTTGTTAGAAAGTACTAGAGCAACTACTGCTTTTGTTGGTCTTGAACAGTGGTGTGCTGCTTGACAGCCATCTTGCTGAGGTGTCACGCCGTCCACCATCCCCTCCTCTTCCAAACTCAGACATGTAATCTGAACCACATCATAAGTATGAAACATACAAATGTAACATATCTGTGGTTTGCAGAAACGTACAATGCCAACATTTAATCTAGCACTGGGCTGTTGTGCACTTTGTGTTGCTTTTTCTTTAATGTAATGTATCAGAAAGAAAACTTCTACTCTTGTTTCTGCCACCGGTGTTCATCTGAAACAGGCCTTATAGAGGATTTCAGCTCCCAACACAGGCTCTTTTGTTTCCAGGTTCCAGTTGTCAAAAAAGCAAAAATAAACCTCAGTGTCAATATGACCTTAAAAAGTCAAATTTAGAAGAATACATGTACATTGTCAGTATCATGGGAGAGACTCTGTTCAAATGCTTAAGTGACAGGCGTCAGTGTCTGCAGCTGCTGCCATAATCGTCTTTGAGGAAGACAAATGGGCCAACATGTGAAGGAGGCCAATCTCCGTGTGACAAGTGGGTTAGATACGTACACTTACTGGTGACAGCACATCATGGAGGGAAGAACAGAGGGAAAGACAGGAGCAGTGAAGGAATAAAAAGAGCTGGAATAAAGAAAAGCACACGCCTCTTCAGGTGGTGACAGCCCATCAGAAAGAAAATGACAGAAACAGTGGAACCACAGAGAATGTAAGGTGTGAGGAACAGAAAAGGGAGGGCACATAGGGGCTGGACAAAATGGACAACTGTGTGATAGATGGAGGTTGACGGAGGTGTTGTGACCTGCCCTGCTAGGACAGATTATTGAAGATATTAACCATTTTCTTTCAGACGAGTACACAGTTATTTTTTTAAATTGCTATTCACTTACTCTTTAATGTTATGTTTAATACAGATTCATGGAGAGTTGAAAGAGAGTAATAAACCGAACAAAGTGAAACACGAGTGAGAGTGAAGGAAAATGTGTGTGCGTGATTGGCTGCCAAATGTACATGTGTACTTGCATGAAGGTGTGCAGCGTGTGTCCACCCTTCGATTTTGTCTGTGAATGAATCCAGGATGGATTTAATCAGCGCCAAACATGATGACTTATTGATCCTGATATTAATAATGTTATTTTACATGTGTGTTTTGAGCGTAATCAAGCTGGTCAGTGAATTGAAAAGTGGGACAAAATGAGAAACTAGAGTAATAACATGGTCCATGATCTTATTGATTATCTAAAAAGACCAATAACAGCACGGTGTGTAAGAGTAAGGTGTGTGTTTACTTTATGCCTTTGATCCACTTATGACAGGGTTTGCATGTTTTACTCCATTGACCACAAATTCTGTATACTTTAAACTACTGACCATGTTCTGAACCGTCACATATGATTTTATACCGATTCCTTGCTTAAAGGTTTTGTGTCCTCATATGAGGACATCGCATTTTGGGTTTACTTGACCTGATACATTATTCTACTTCACTTAGGGTGCTTTCACACCTGCCCTGTTTGGTTCAGTTCAATCAAACTCAAGTTTGTTTGCCACCTAAGTGCAGTTCGTTTGAGCAGGTGTAAACACAGCAATTGCATTCAGGTGTGCACCAAAACAACCGGACCGAGACCTTGAAGAGGTCGACTTGTGAAACTCATTTGTGGTGAGAAGGTGTTCCGACCTGGTTGTGAAGCAACTGCAGTCACATGACACATTGTTTGGGTTAAACATGAGCATGTTACAGTCCTGGAGGATTATTAATGTGCACCTCCTCCTGTACTGCCTTAATATGCACATTCAGCACATCCAATGCATCAAAACATTGTTTTCTAGTTGGAGCCGCGCCTCGTTTTTAAAATGTATGGTTTGACTAAAATGAACAATGACAGCAATATAGTCCACGATGAGCAGCGCTAAAATCAACCTGCGTAGTTGTCCCTCCATTGTGACATTAGAAAGTGTCACATTTATCTTGCAAGTGTACTCTTCTTCAACGTTTGCTTTACTTCCTGGATTTTTCCCACATGGAAATTCTGACCAATCAAGAGCAGCTTTCTCACACAAGGCATTTGATCTGGTCCGCTTGTAAATGCTGCCGTGAGAGCACGAACCAACTCTAGGCAATTATACAACTTTGGAACAGAATGAGTCCCTGATTCGAACCAAAGCAAGTTGACTGTAGGTCTGAAAGCACCCTTAGACCTATTGTCCTTGTTCATGGACAATTGTTTATGCCATCTAGCGGTAGTAAGAGTACAAAACAAGAATTAATGTAAAAACAAGATGGCAGCCATTTCTGCCAAGTCAGTCTGCAGTGGACAAGGTCGAAAACCTGATCACACTTTTGACTTGAAACTTGTTTATTTATGATTAATAATGTTTGTATTTTGATGTGGCAACACATTTTACCAATTTTAGCAACAGTAACAAGTGACGATGCTGTTAATTACGAAGTACTTGTTTGAAGACATTGGGACTTTAATAACATTGACAGTGTTTGTTTTTTTATACTTATCGGGTCCTACTGATCCCAGATAGTTAGGAGAACTTAAAAATGCGTACTAAACAAAAATTAGGGTCTCAGGAGGATACAGCAATAAAGAATAAATAAAGAAATAGTGATGTAACGGCGTCCTCAGCAGAGGATGAAGTAACACTACCTCCAAGATTGTCTTTGTTCCTTGTTTGTCGTCGTAAGCCAGTCTGGTTGCGCATGCATGTTAGTACACATGTGTATCCCAGTGGGTAGCCGTTACTTTGCACTGTGCTCATACAGAAAGCTTAATGCCCACCCTCCAGTTCCCCCCTGGTTAACGCCATTAGCTCTATCAGCACTGTTGCCATTGTATAGCTTTGTTTGTGGAGCTAGAACCATTAACCGCAGACTCAGCCACCTCTATGTTGAGAATAGAATATGCACTGAATTTCACATAAAGCCCCTTTAGGACAACCATTGACTTCTACTCATTTTACTTAACTGTAAAAATCTGCTCCACTCCCTCAGGTAACATATTCTATTGCTGAACAATTCATGACACCTTGCTGCTATTTCTTCTTTAAGCTTAATTAAAAGTTCTATGAATAAGTTATCATCAAGTGGTACTGCAGTTGTGAGCAGGAACTATTTTCAAAGTGACCACCGATGCGTTCAAGGACACTCAGTCATCAGATACTTGCAGACTTCACAGCCTTTCTAATGCAAAAAAATGACAAAATTTGCATAATCCTTTTCACAGCATCGGTGTTATATACTGTAATTTGGTTTTCTCATGTCTCTGGCTGTCAACACAGTGTTGAATGAAAATGAACTGAAATCAATGGCTGTCTGGAGGAAAAGTTGCATTATTTGTTGGAAACTGCTCAGCAATCAAAGAGTTATGAGTTGTTTAGGGGCCAAAATGAATGGGTTGGATTTATGCAAGTGCTGTGAGGTAGGAAAACAAACTTGCTTGAGTTTCTTGAAGACGTTTCGCCTCTAATCCGAGAGCCAGCTCTTATGGTCAAGACCCAGCTGTCCATTTACATCTTAAGGAGAAGGGACATCCCTTTGAGGACAGCAGAGAAGACAGATGGTTTGAAAGAGGCATGAACGAAGCCATTTATGTTGAACTGGAATGACCATTGTTCAACAGAAGAGGTGGCCTACAGTCTTGGCATCCCTTCCCAGACGACTTCACACCCATTCTCACCTGAACTCATCAAACCCTAACGACACACAAGATGGCCGGTTGGGTCAATGACTCACATGTGATCTCAACGACTCTGTAAGGGTTCACACACACACACAGGATTTAAAGCCTGTGACTCCGCACCAGTCCATTAGAAGTGAAGACACCTCTTGGATGATAGGCGAAACGTCGTCCAGAAACTCAAGCAAGTCCAGTTGCCTAGGCTATTAGCACTTACGATTACCATGACCTGGATGACTGAGAAATTTTTCTGACGGGTTGGATTTACAACATCCGCCGTTTATTTAAAAATGTAACATGTGATTCTGCTCAAGGAATTTTTCCTACAAGTCACCTAAACAGTCTGTCTGTCTTTCTCTTCTCTCCACAGGAAACCAAAATCAACTGTGTCCGCCTGGCTAACAAAGGTATGAGCACCCTTCCATTGATACTCAGCCAGCTCTTATAGACAATGTGATTTTACTTTTATGTCTGATTTGACTTCTTAGTGAAGTTCCTTCTGAAGTGTGATTAAACGACCCCTAGAATAGTCGTACTGTGTTGCAAGTGTGTTAGATGAGGTAAACACACACACATACACACACTATAGAAAGAAGTGAGCCCACAACCTTTAGGCCAGGCAACCCCACATCCTAACCATGTTACCCTGCATGATTTCGTTGCATAGTGCTCTCTCTCTCCATCTCCTCTCTCCTGATCTTTCTCTTTTATTGCCCTTTCTGTCTTACATTCTCCCACCTTTTCATCCCTCCTGCTCTCTCTTTTTCCATCTCATACTGCATCCATGTTGCTCATCAGTGTATAAAGTGGAACATCAGGGCCATTACATACCGATTGACCGCCTTCATTAAACCCGACGGATGGAGGCTAAAGCGTTAGCCCCAGAACCCATTTCATCCTATTCTGTTTTGCTTTCCCCATGTCTCCCATCTTTATTTGCTGCTCATCTCCGGCAAATACACCCATTTGTGTGCCAGGCGATGTGCTTTGAAAGCTTTTCGGCTTGCTATTGATTTTCCTCACCTCGTCTCTTTTTTCTATTTTATTTTTTTCATCTGCATCAAACATTGATTTGAGTTTTCCACATCTCCTTTCTCTGTTCTTTTACTCTCTCGCTCTCTTATTATTTCTCGTCTGCATCAAGCATTTATTGCTCATTTGTGCACATTCTTCTCTTTTATACCATGCTTTTTTTCTTGCTCTATCCATTTCCAGGCTGTGTTTTTTATTTGAGTGGAAAGTACTGTGGGTGGAGGTCTACAGTGTGTAGACGCTGCTCTGTGTCTGTCTGCATGTGTGTGTATGCTTGGGAAAAGACATGCTTTTAACTTTGTGGCTGTCTTTCATATGACAAAAAGGCGAACTTTTTTTTCGATATGTAGAATTATCAGTGTTCCCAAAACAAACTTTAAACCCACTGGAAATGTACTTTTTGAAAGTTTTTCATATGTGGGCAGTGTTCTGAGGCAATGCAGATGGCTAATTTTGCAAATGCCAATGACTAATTTATTTGTGATACCTGCTATCCGCTCTCTACAGCAGCTGATTTCAGTGATAAACACCACTTGTCTGGTTCAGTGAGTTCTATTCAGTGAAATCAGCTGGTGTGGTTTTTGGTTAGACAAAAAAAAACAACTTACAGGCAGAAATGTGGAGAACAATTGAGGTTAGTTATATAAGCATCTGTTAGAGTAACCCAATTGCCAGAATAAAGGTTGGCATTGTACATTTCTGTGCACAACGGATATGTTGAAACTTTACATCTAAACAACGCTGTGGTTAGGTGTGGTTATGTTTAAGCACAAAAACCACTTGGTGATGGTTAGGAAAAGATCTTAGTCTGGCTAAAAATGCCCCAATCCCAGCTAGAAACATCCACATTTGGTGGCAAAAAAGCAGCTAAAAACAAGCAATGACTTGCCAAAAAATAATCAGTTTTGCTATTTGTTGGTGTCAAACAGTGGTCTGTAGCTTAGCAGGCGTCTTGCTTAGGTATCACGCCATCCACCATCCCCTCCACCTTAAAGTCAGCTCATATACTGTGTCTCTTTAGAAAGGTTTATATGATACCTATGAAATACACAAATGTAACATATGCGTGGTTTGCAGGAATGCACAATGCCAACATTTTCTCTGCATCTGGGCTTGACAGAGGCAGAGAATCTGAGTGTAACTTAACAAACAGAGCCAAAGAACCATGATTTTGGCCAGGTCCTGGAAGCCTTTAGGAAAAGAGAAAAAGGAGACAGGAAATAATGTACCAAAACAATGTCAAGCTCTTCATCAGTCTAACTGAGAAACCTCAATCAACCTTCCATCTGTAAAGCAGCCTGAGTCCTACTTACCCGTAGCTGACTAGGTAAGGTAGTGGCCTGTCATTTGACCTGCTAAGATGGTTTCATGTGTGACAATAGAGTGCTGCAGGAGTGATATTTTTTGTAGACCAACCAAGAATTCAACATCCTGGTTCTTTTGTCGTAAAGCCTATGGGATTTTTCCATTGGATTTTTGGTTATTGCGGAAAATAAGCTCTGTGGCAAACAAACGTCTGTTTGTGAGCATGTTCTTTTTTTTAGTTTGTGAGTGGCCATTGGATACATGTGATGAGAAACACCCAGGTTTCCTGATAAAGAAAACAATAAACTCTTTTCTTTGGAAATTATGATGAGCGTTACCTTAGTTACCTTCTGAAAACCTGGTTCTTTGGCTTAATCAGCTGATGTTGAATTCAACCAGTGAGATCATGTCTGCACTCTGCCTCTGACTAATGTAGATTAGAGATAGGTTAGTTGTTACTTTCACCTTTCTGTAATGGCTCATGGTTGTCAGCCCCACCCAGTCCCATTCTGAAGTTGTAAAATACGCCGCTTGGTCATTCATTTTGGCATCAGACAAAGACGAGAAAAAAAAAGCCACCCTTTCGTAGCAACATGATACATCACTGGGCGGCGTCAGTTAATGCCACCGTGTCATTTAAGGACCTAGAAATTCCCTGTAGATTGGGATGGGTCCAATAACACCGGACTTTCACCTAGCAGGCCATATGAACGTAGAGCCAAATCATGATGTTTTTTCTAAACCTAACTACGTGTCTTTGTTGTACAATGAAATAAACATAATACAACCAACATTTACCAACATTGTAAATGTATTTTTAAATGGACTGTATACATCTAACAAGCAGAAAATGTGCATTACCTGTGAAAAAGTAAATTGACATGACGTCCCAGAATTTAATGTCAGGATACCGAGTGCATAGTTTGTAGACATAAGAGTTCACTGACCAAGCGGCGATTTGTGACAAGTTGGGAGTGAGAATGTGTCGGTCAGCCATCCACATTTAAAGCTGATAGGCAATGATCTGTAGGGAAACTGAGTGACAGTGAGGGCTAACTTAAGCCACCTAGTTGCCTCAATATAGTTGTTGCAAACTTCTGTAATCTAAAATGAAATTATTGACTGATCTGATTTTGTCCCTGGGTGAGCTAGCAGCAGAACCTGGAGGCCAGATCGTGTCTTTGCTCCAACTTTGCCACGCCACAAAGTTCATACTTTTTTTTTCTTTCAACCATCACTTCATTTCTTTTCTCTTCCATTTCCTACTCCCTTTATTTTAATTAACCCGTCAAAGCCAGGCTGACAGACTCAACATACTCAAATGTTAACCCCCAGCAACACATCTGCATTCACTGATTCACTCTTTGGTAATAAACATCCTCAGCAGCAACACATCTGTTAGGCCTTTTCCTGGTAATGGAGCAGTCAAGATGCTCGTTGACGCTTCCTGGCAAAAAGTTCAGTCATATCCCAGCTCACATCTTGAGTGCTAGTTGTCCTATGGATCTTAATGTTCTAGTGCTATCTATCTCTCACCACTGCAATTTCTCTCCTCTAAGACAGATTGTGCAATTGAAAACCAGGGAGATCTAAACCTTGATGAAATGGATAAAGAAAACTATACGTCTTTTTTTCTTAGACTTTTTTCTTCTTTCTTTTCTTTTTTTGTTGTTGTTTGTTTTCTCTCTTCCCTCTCTTTCTCATGCTTTCCGGCGGGGACGTGCGGCCCTTGGCCTTAGTGGTAATAGGTAGGGGACAAATAACAACGCCGTACATTCTAGTCATCCCAAGCGAAGGTGATTATTGCTTTATAGGCAGAATATTTTCTTCCCTATGTTATATTTTTTCATCACGGTACAACCATAAACACAACACGAACCCTGTTTCATTTCGGTTGTCCCCTGCCCTCCCCTCCTTCTCCTCCTCCCTTTTGTTTCTTAACTTTTCTCCTTTTTTTACTCTTTGGTTTTTGTCTTTCCTTCTCATCGCCATCTTACTGCATTTGTTTGCATGTCTGCTCTGCTTCGAGTGTCGCTGGCTGTGTTTGAACGTCTGCTCTCTCTGTCTTGCACACACACACACACACACACACACACACACACGGATGCACAGCAGTGAAACCATGCTGCTTTCATGCACAATCAATAACCAGGGTATGAGGACAGTAAGCCAACATTAGACTTTCTTATGAAAGGGAATGACTGAAAATCAATTTTTTTTAAAAAAGGAGGACAGCCATGAACTAAATTTATCTGTTCATTTTTATTGCTCTGTCTGATAAAAATCTGAATTAAGTTACATTAAATAAGTTATAGCAATAGATAAGTTATTACTGTAAGCATGGTTTCATTCTTACATGTACGTCGTACGAGTGATTTGACAGAAACAGATACATATGGTGGATGGAACAACAATGGATGATGGCGATTCTCTTTCAATAGCATTTATAATTACATCTCTTTACACACAACATGCACCTCCCCAACCCCAACCCTTTAAAAGGACAGTTCACCTGAAAATCTGAAAATCAAAAATTCATATTTGCACTTTACCTGTAGGGCTATTTCTTAATTTAAATGGTTTTGATGTGAGTTTCTGTGTTGGAGATATCAGGAGTAAAGATGTCTACCTTCTCTTGAATATAAGGGAACTAGATGATGCTCAGCTTACAAATACATTTCAAAAACTCAACAGCAGTGTCTCTTTCCAAGAATCATGACCTGGTTACTCAAGATAATCTATAAACTATTTTCTTTTGACCAAATGACACTCATCGACAGTGTCACCATGCAGAAGGAAGTGTGCATCTTCTTCTAGCTCACCCAGCACCACTGTGCTAGCTAACGGTACATCTCAGTGAAGGAGGAAAGCATTAATGTTTACATCTCACATTGTCAAGAGCATGAGCCTCTCGTGCTTTAATACAGTGGTTCCCAATCATGGATCATACTTTTGTTTGGCCATGTCGTTGAGCTAGTTTGCTGTCTCTGTCTGTTAGTCCCCCACTCTACAGCGGAAACAGCAATTCAAATTAAAAACTCTGTGCTTGAAATTTACTGTACTTGAAAATAAAATGTGTCACTCGCGGTTCATTCAGAATCGACCTGTGACCCACCACTTGGGAACCACTGCTTTGGTAAATGCACACAGCTCCTACATGAAACTGCTCACAGCAAATGTCTGTGGATTATCTTAAGTAACTGGGTAATGATTTCTGGAAAGAGACATTGCTGTTGAGTTTTTCAGATGTTTTCTTTTGCACTTCGTGCTGTCTAACTCCATTATATTCAAGAGCAGGCAGATATCTCAATGGCTGATATATTAAACACTCATCAACTGGCACCAAAACAGTCTGGATTAATGAATAAGTAAGAGGACAAATGGGATTTGGGAATTTAGGGGTAAACTGTCCCTTTAGAATATAACGTAAGTCACTGGTATTCAGTGTATTTCTGAAAGGTCATTCATGTAACTCTTGCATTCAGAGAGTTTGATTTCAAAAAGTGTCCTTTATGACATGGTGCACCTTGAAATTTTGCGCCATTGTTTTTTTTCTGAATGTATTTGCCTTTCAAGAAATACATTCAGAAAAAATATTCGGTTGTGGCCAGTGGAGGCTGTGACGATTCAGGTACTCAGAATTTATTCTTCATTTCAATATGATATTGTGGTTACAGACCATAACGCCCTGAAACAATTTTAAGTGCTATATCATAAGCAACAGTTATGAACTGAAGAAGTCTCTTGGATTAGATGTGAAACGCCTTCAGGAAACTCAAGCATGTCCAGTTGCCTCGATATAGCACTTGATAATAACATGACCTGGATGACTGAGAATCACCCAATCACCCCCTGTTGAGGTGTAATATTCCCTAATTTGGCAGCACATGTTCAGAATTGGTGGTTTATGTGGTGGATTTATTCAAAAAGACTTACGTTTGGGTTTAGCCCTTTACCAAACTCATTCAATGCACCAAACACCATCCTCCACTGATCGCTCAAATCACTCCGCAGCCACAGAACACACTCATGGCTTACGTTGTGCTTTCATCATGAAAGTCCCTGGCTTTTCTTGTGACCATGAAATACTGAGCATACCTACGCTTTGGTTGTATGTTTCACTCACAGATTTAGCATTTGAACTGTTGTAAATGGGATAACAAGCCCCTGAATCAGCCATTTTCTATCGTGGCTTTTATTTAACAGAAGTGGCCTTACATCTGAAAGAAAAAATACTTCATTTTTTAATTCGTTTTCAAACCTTTTACCTTCATCATAATATTAAAGGCATTTAAATAAAAATGAATGGGTTACATGCAAAATAAGATACAACATTTGAAAAATGTGACCAATTACTGCCATCTATGTCACCAATATCTAAAAAAATAAAGTAAAGTCTAAAAATTTTTTTATTTCTTACATTATTTGCTGTCAAAGGACCTTGAACTTGATTTCATTCGCAGAGTAAAGCCATTTCCTGTTTTAGTGTTCTTTTCATTACAGCCCAGCTCTTTAAAATCCAATCCTCAACGTGTCATCAAAACACAGGAGCTAAACATTGTTTACCGAGCTGGATTTTATTTAGCAGCGCGGAGACGTGACAGCTGAATATGAATGCCATTCAACGATACAACAATCAAAATGTTGACTTGAGCAATGGGCACACAACAGGGAATCAGTCAACAGCAAGCGTAGTCGTAAACTGCTGTCACAGTTCTTTGTCAAGAATATGAGATGACTTCACACGAATACAATAACGCTTATTGTCCTGGGGGAAATTGAGGTTGCGAGGCCCGGCACAAAGAATTATGCATATCATGCACAACAGCGGACACAAGTGAAATCCTAAATTGAATAAAAATAGATTGTATTCATATGAAGCAGGGTTGCTTACCTCAATGCAGATGAAAGCTCAGGGCAGTGTTAGAATGGCTTTTCATTGCGATGCTGAACATTGTACAGTTACTTTTTAACACTTATTACCATCACAAATTATCACTTCATACAGAATCCTTAATGAATGTTAGATGAATAAATAAATCACGGTGTCAAATTCAGTGACCCATTATTCGGTTATAGTACTCTGATGATTTGAACACATGTACAAAAAAGGCAAACAGCCACAGTTCTGTGTTTGATGTATTACACTGCAGCACATCTGTGAGCAACATACAACACCTTGATGCATCTTTTGACTCTCACCCACTCTGCGTTGCCTGTGTTCAGCACTTCTCTCAGCATTCTCATTCAGCACTTTACAGCTTAGCTTTTGGCAGCAGCTAGCTACCTCACCGTTTAACCCACTTGATGTTGTCTAAACTGAGGAGAATTGAAACGTTATATTAATGGTTCTGCTTTGACACTGTGTCCGGGCTGCGATTGACTCACTTTCAGTTCAATCAGTTCAAACAGTGAAGTCAGAAAGTTGAATTTGTTGTAGCTTGTTTCTCCCACGGCAGAATGTCTGCTCTTGTTCTGCTTGCACCAACTCTGACATCAAAAAGTTTGAAATGAGCAATAACAACCCTGGCTTTATAAATGGAAAAGATAGCTGAACTACAGTGTTTTTATTTTTGCCTTTTTTTTGAACAGATTAAGCTGAATATGAAACAAACACAGCCCTGGTTTTCTATCACTCTTCCTCTATGCAGCACCAGCCAGGTGGCAGAAGTCCCACTTCCTTCATCTGCTCTGCTTCAGTCCTTCAGAAATGTATATTTCAACTGTTATGCAATAAAAACAAGTCTATTCAACACAAATATGTAAGGCTGAGTTTACACTGCAGTTTAAATTGTGCCATCTCTATTACATTCCTTTTACACCCGACATAAATCTGATCAAGCAAACTTTCATCAAAATTTACTTAATTTCTGGACCATGTCGATGTGACTTAGACAGCATGATATATCCTGGACCATGTGACCTCTGTAGAATTATTGACTGAACACTCAACATGGCTGTGAGCAACAGTAGTTCAAAAGTTCACTGACTGTAAACAAGATACCCTTATAGAGTGGTTCGAATGATATCTTACAAATTAGTGCCCCACGAATTACCACCTCTATCCGTTAGGTAAGGTTTAGGGAAAAAATAATGGTTGGGTGTCGTCAAGTTACGTAGCCTACTTAGTATAACGTCACACGACAATGTGACGTGATGTTACTGTATATCAAGTACATACCAAAATTAGAATAAGTCAGCGGTAACATTTAGTTTTACAAGCTTTTCACACTGCACATTCTTCGCCCCTTTTCGCACACACATTGGTAACCGAGGGTTAACCTTAATTCAAGGCTATATCAGTCATACTGCACTTCTACTTGCCCTGGGTTAAACGTCCTTTGGAAAATGATGCACTGCTCGTCTTATTTTAATGTTGCCATCAGCAGGGCTTCATGTAAGAGGGGTGTTAAAACCTTAAAAACAGAGAGAACGCCGGAGACGGTAATGTCTTACCTTTATGCAAGCCTTTCCCTGGACATATTTTTGTTGTAAGTTAGCTAACCTCTAGGTACCTCCATTTTTGGTTAGTCGTTGTAGTTATCATGGTCACAATGCAAACATGAAGCATGCACGTTGTGATGGATTGACCAAGAAGTTATGTCTATGGACAACAAAATGTGACACAGATTCTATTGGCTCTGTTTCACACTGGCAACTTTTAGCGTCATGTTTAGTCGATTTCCAGGGAATATCCCCACAGTCTGGAGGTTAACTCTGCTCCAGGCTTGTTGGGGTTAGCACACTTTGGAATGTGTCAGGATTGTGCCAGTGTGAAGGTGTTTTCAGCCCCAGGCTAACAGCTCACTTAACAATATGCTGACAACTCACCTAGCCTGTGTGCAGTGTGAAAAGGGCTTTTGCCCCCGTCCTACGAGGGAGGACAGCGTGCAGTGCAGAGGTCACGTGATCACAGCCTCTTGGTTCAGAGCTATGTTGGTTATATGCATATTATAGTTCATTATTTTTTGTAAGTATAGATATAAACAGTGATTAAGAACAGCCAGCTGTAAAATATCGAAGCCAGTGACTGAAGCAAAGGCACAAAAACCATCGCCACCCCTGGCACATGTCTTTTTGACACACAACGGTATCAGTTATGAGCTGCATCTTCCAAATCAAGTGAGAACTGAACAAGAGAATCTGCAGCTTCGGTGACACTCAGCCAGCTTGGTACCAGATCATTTTTAATGTTTTGATTGGCTGAAGGGAAATAATTTTCCATGTGATGCCCTTTTGCTCATTGTGGCAAAAGCGCAGCAGAAAGCGTGCGTTGATAAGTGGGACTTCTTCATCGGCGGTGTCTGTATGCCCTGCACGTGTTTGCGTCCTGTAGCTCACAGGAGCATCAAACCCACCCCTTGTCATCCATACACTGGTATTATGTGCCAACTGCAATTCCCATTACCATTAGTCCTGAGGTCGATTATAATTGGTGGTGTACAGAGTCGTGTTGTAACTGACTCTGGCGCTGCAATACTGATGCAACATGTGGCTTGCTATTTGTGTATGTGTGTGTGCGTGATGTGAGTGTGCGTGATTGAACTGCCAAACTGAAACGCTGAAGGAATCACATCTGAATTATCTGCACCATTGGCCGACGCTACCTCACACACACTCACACACTCACACACACTGTTCTTTACACCCTCTCCTTTCCCGTCATCATTAAGTGCCGCCTGCTTGCTGCTTAGTGAGTCAGTTTGCTCTCTGAATTTGCACCAGATTGAGTCAGATGGTTAAACAAACAAAAGAACTCCTCAGGGGTGTTTGTAGGTGAATATCTGGCGATGATGTGACATTTTAAGGGCACAATACCAGTCAGCAATGGATGAAATGCTGTTCAAGCTGTAACAGGGAGCATGCAGGGTTCGACTGCATCTCCAGCTGACAGAGAAATAGAGAAGGAGAGGAGCCGAGAGACAGGGAGAGTCAAAGAGAAAGAGACCACGATCCGGAGAGGAGAAGGCATAAACCCCAAGAGAGAAGGAGAGGATCAAAAACCAAGAGAGAGGGAGAGTGACAGAAACCGACTTGAGGAAAGTCAGAGTAAAGAAAAGACAAATTCAGCAGTGGAGACAGGCTCAAGGATTTTTCCTGATTTTTCTCCCTTTCTTTTTCTAGCATTGTGTATGCAGACAGGTGTACCTGCCTCGTTCTCAGCCAGACAGACATTGTGGCGAATTGTTGTCTTATGCTAAATTCGCCCTTCCAACTCCGCCATGAATTTTCCATCTGCTCCACAGCGCAGCGACAAAATGTTCAATTGTCCCTGCGTAAATCTTAGGGCCCAGGTCGTAAAGTACTCAGCAGCATCTGGGGATAGAGATGAAGGAAGAGGGAGGGATGAAGGGAGCAAGGGAGGAAAGATAAACAGAGTCGAAGGGAAGGGAGTGAAGGTAGAGATAGATAGATAGATAGATAGATAGATAGATAGATAGATAGATAGATAGATAGAGAACATGGAGACTCAGGACGAGCTTTGAATTTATGAACTTTTGAACTCACTGCTGAGTTCAGTGGGCTGTTTGGGTTTCTGTACTGTAACAAGTGGAATCAGGCATCCAGGCAGCTTTTATTCTCTGAAGTAAAAATGACTTTGTGAAAATCAGAGCCAGATTGTGCTGTTGGCTGGCCCTGTAGTTATTAAAAGTTGTTTGATCTCAAGATTGGTGTGACTTTGATCATGATTAAAGTTGCTTAACTTTCCAGTATTATACACTTGGGTCTTACTGTTGTTGTAATGTAGCTGATATCTATTAGTTAGAATACAAGCTTGAAATGCTCATTTGGAACGAAACAAAAAACAATGGTGTTTGGTGCTGTGGGGCAAAAGAAAAACAAGCTTTAAACACGTTCTTTAACAAACAGTAAACACTTTTTGTGGGAAATTATTAAAGGGAGCAGCACTCATCATGGTCTGCCTACAGGCTGCACTTGGACATAGCTCTGCAGTGCAAACCATGCAACAGATTATTAGACAACTTTTGATTTTACCTCCTAAGAAATGCTAAAAAAGTTAAATGGTTTTTGTTTGTTTGTTGAGTGACTTGGACATCGACAGTTGTCAAAAATGCTACAATGTTATCCTACCCACATGTAAACTGACTCAAAGTACAGCAGCTAATGCTAAATTGTTAAAGAAAAGAAAGAAAGGATTAGCAAATAATAATAATAAATGAAATACGATAAAGAAAAATGTACACTAAACACGCAGCCCTGTAAAATCTAACTAGTTGATCATTAAAAAAAAAAAAAAAAAGTGGAAAGGAAGCTTTTATTTACTTTGTTTACTTTAATTTCACAGATAAGAAATAATAAATTGTGAAGACAATAAAGCCTCCATAAAAATAGCATTTTAAGTCTTGTGTGTGATTTATCCTGGCTTCATATGAGCAGAAGAAATCTCGGCTCATCGCTAGGCTAATTTATACAATGTAAAGTGCCATAGGCTTGTGCTAATAACGTTAGCATGTTATATTTGTTTGGTAAACGAGTGTAGTATAAGACAGTTGTTTTGTCAGTGAACCTTGTGAGTTGTAATGGAGCCGAATTTTGTAACGTTACCTTTGTTGAATGTAGCTGTTGTCCCTGGCTTCATATGAATAAAGGAAAAGTCCACTAGCTGCTAAGCTAATTTATACAATGTAAAATGCCATAGGCTTGTGCTAAAAACATTAGCATGTTGTATTTGTGGGGAAAATGTGTCCAGATAAAGACAAGTGTTTGTCTGTGAATGCTGCGAGTTATAGTGAAGCTGATTTGTGTACTTGTGTTTGAAACTGTTGCTATTAATCCATGTTTAATCCATGTTTAATGTGTGTTTAATGTGTGTTTTGAATCAACTAAACTTCACACTTTATAGAAACCCCATCTCCATCTAGTGTTTGGAGGTGTAACTGCAGCGTGACACAGACACACCACCGCACAAGTATAAATGGTCACAATGGTGCAGGCCATGTGTGTAGGCACGAGTATAAATCCCGCTTTTGTCTAAAGCTATCTTTACTTTAAATCTAATTGTTAGGCTTACTTTATATTTTGTTGTATTTACTCAGCTTTGTGAAGTTGTTGAAACTTAGAAATTACAAGAAAATTATGTTTTGTTTTCTAAGTGCTGGCAATTTAAGTACACCAAGTTATTCTGATGTTCGGTTAAGTAAGTTTAGGAAAACTGATTGTGGAATTTAGGAAATGGATTGCCTCAAATAAATCAAGTACACACAAGAAAGAATAATTCGTTTGCTGGATTATATTTTATCTCAAAAAAATGCCATTCTGAGCACTGTAAGCCCAGTGTTTATGGAAACTAATGAAACTATACTTTTTAAACAAATCCACAATTAAGCCTTTTAAAATAATCTTTTAAAAAAATTCAGAAATATTTAGACTAAATCCAACTTTGCTTAAAATTTCAGCAGGGCTTTATCACAAATATTAATATTGAATATATTAAAACCAGCTCACAAGCTAAATTAACTTTTTAGTCAGCATTCTCTTTGCAACAACAACACTCAACATGTAATGGATTTATGAGGACGACATTTTCCTCTGAAGGTAAAAAAGCAAACTATACAGCTTGAGTTGTTGCTAGCGTGATGTCTGTGGAGACTGCTCCAGACTCCAGAGGTTCTTCTGAAAGCAGAAGTCCATTAACGGCTTAATGCCTTGAAAAATTAACACATTATTTAAACCATAGCAGTTGTCATGAAATTCTTTATTTGAAAATAAATTCCAGCTTGCATAGTCTCATGGAAGATGCACACTATTGCACAGCAGTCTGTAGCTCTAAATTAACTGACTGTAAACTTGAGCGTTTGGCACAAGGCACTCACGTTATAAAGCCTGGAGCAGCTGCTATCTTCCTCCATTTAGGATAACATATGGTTGTGCATCAGTTTTAGTGCTCTTAATAAAAAAAGTTTTACATTCTGTTTCACATAGCCATGTATGCTGTTGAGTATATTTTGCCTGCTTGGCAGTTATGGAAAAAGTAATGACTTACTGAGTTCAATTAGTTTTCAGTATAAATCCACTGCTCTGATAATATTTTTATAATTAAATTCCTTCCTGTGTGTTTATTGCAACTGACACAGAATCAGTTAAAGATGTGTGATGTGTCACTTTTTGGCTCCAGGTTGTTTTTCTAATCTCAAGGCCTTACCTTTCCACCAGCCTTGGTGCTTTGTGGCTGTCACTTTACAGCAGCTGTGCCCTAACATCCAATTCACTTTGGCCTTTTGCTGTGTTACCTTGTCAGAAACAAATTTGCTTCAAGAGCGAATCAGAGTTCTATTTGAACACAGCGTGGTTTGTATCCTCATAATTGATTTGGTCATCATACGGCATGTTGCATTGCATTTTGGGATTGTTTTCAGAAAATGGGTACAGCGGGGATATGGAGGCTGTCATGTAGCTGTCAACAGATCGGCACTGAAGAGAGAATGGATATTATAATACACACACTCGTACCAAGATGCAAAGCCATCAAACACTCACAAACAGGACACACATACACACACTCACTGTATGCTGGGGTTTAACCTCTTTACACAGAAGCTGCACTTCCAGTATTTTCTGTAAAAATGATGATCTCAGGATGAGGTATGGAATTGAATTCTTAAAAATGCAATGTATCCACTAGTGTTGGTAAAATACAATTGAGGCCGAAAGGATAGCTAGTTCAAGTCCTCGTCTGGACCAAATATGGAGTCTTAATATGCCGAGGCACCCTTGAGCTAAGCAACCAAACCATTTTTGGCACAAACGTCCAGCTGGACTCAAGGATGAGCTGATTCAAATTTGATGATCAAAGGTCAGAAGTCAAGGTCACTGTGACCTCACAAAACACATTTCTATGCTAATCATGACACCAGTTCACAAAATTGTCTAATCGACTAAAGTGAAGAGGTGATGACATTTTATATCCTAAAGATATCCGTTAAAGTACAGTCCACTGGGATGAATGGTCCCACCCATTTCCAGTTTAAACACTGGACTGGAAGTCCAGTTGCCTACAATATAGCACTTATGATAACATGACCTGGATGACTTCACCAACAAGTTTCCAGTTTAAACCACACCCATTCCGAGTACAGATACAGACATCAATAATGTAGCTGGTTGAACAGATACAGACACAGATATAGAAAACGGTGTACTCACTCATCCCTATTGTCCACCATCATGGCTGCATATGACTCTGATAGACATGGATGGAAACTGCAACCTGGAGGCATAAAACTGCAAGTTGGTAATTCTGTGTGTTTTTTGTTTGTTTGTTTTGGTTCTTTTTTCAGTCAACAGTCAACAATTTTATTTAGGGTATGGTACAGTTGATATTGTTAACACCATCTCCACCCCCGACCCCAAACCCCCAGATGATGTAGCATTTAAGTGGTTTTACTTATTTAAAGCGCCAAGGTACTTTGTAAACCCTGCCCTGCTGACCTTAACATTAATGTCAACATTAATGGAAACTGGTGTGTGTGTGTGTGTGTGTGTGTGTGTGTGAGAGAGAGAGACAGAGAGAGAGAGTGAGCGAGTGAGCGAGTGAGTGGAACGTGGACACCACCACAGCACTGACCATTGTTTACTAAGTTATGTAGACACAAGATATGTTAATCCACCACCATCTGACCGCATATTTGAACACACACATACACACACACACACACACACACATTCACAAAACTAAAGGCACATTTACAGAAGCACCTAGGTACACACAAACACAGACACAGAGCGCTGCGGCAGCATAGTTCAGATTAGTAATCCTGTTAAACACACTCAGCCACGCTAACACTAATCCACAGACGGATGCACCCCGCAGCTGCTGACAAACAATACCTGAAAACTAAACCTGCACATTGACCCTGATATAACACACATGCATTCACACAGAGTACACAACCTGTGTAACACAAATGCAATTTGAAGATGTATAAATAAAGATTGATTGACTGAAGATATGTACATATGCTAAACACACATATTGCCTCACATCCCCCAAATTTACAGCTGACTTCATTATTTTACTTTTCATTTAAATCCATTACACAATAAATACATGAGGCATAAGATGCACCTACGCTCAAACTGAGGTCTGTACCTGTTACATGTACACACACACAAACACGCACACAGTCAGGAAAGCAGCATTTAATATGCCATTCAGGGCCGCTGCCGTGCGTTGGTAGCTGGGAGAATCAATCTTCTCTCCATTTGGATGAGATTATGTTTTTAATATCTCTGGTTTTACCCATAATTCCTCCCTGATAATTTTATCACGCGCTCCGAGGAGGCGAAATCAAAAGAAAAAAAGTGTAGAGAAATGTATAAATGAAAAGGATATTACACAAGTGCACACATACATACACACACTCACTCACACACACAGCTTGTGTGCATTCAGGAACACAAGACATTCTGGGGATTAATGCCAATATCATCGGCAGCGCAGTGTTGTCACAGTTATAATGGCAAACACTGAGGAAGCCCCTTTATTGCATTATCTTTCTTCTATTCTGCATGAAGCAGCTCGTCCTGACACATAAAACAGTAGGACCAAATTAGTGTATTTGAACACAACACTTTACTCCTCTCGGTTTTTAGGATGTAAAGTAAATACAATCCTGCTCGCAAAAACTCTTCTCAAAGTAACAGCGTTCATCATTCAACACAAGAATGAAAGAGTAACACCATATTTGTCATGTATTTAAAAGTTTATTATATTTGACTGGGTCCAGACCTTTGAATCCGCCTCCTCCAATGAGTTCGATTTGACTGATTCACCTGGCATCATGATATGAAACAGCAGTTTCTTGGTTAAAATAAAAAATGACCAATGAGCGCAGCCGTGGGACTTGATTAGCCAATCAGCACCATGGTCGGGACTTACATCATTGTCAAGCTGTTGTTGAGTGTTGTCAAGTGGTGTGTCGCAACCAATGAGGAGTAGTGACAACAATGGTGAGCGCTATAGAAAAGATAGACGCTGCTATCGAGGCTGTAGTTCAAACGTAGTTCAAACAGGTGTGTCGGCATGACTACGCCTCAGTGTGGACTTTAACTGACATTAGAGTCAGTCGAATACATGGATGATTGGTTGGGGAAAATCAAACCCCCGTCCCCACAGTAATTACTCAGAGTGGACACAAACAGTGCTTCTCAAAGTCAAGGACGAATCCTTAAACCGCCAAATTTCAAGGTTGCTACACCATAAAAATGGCTGAAGGACTGTTCCAGTGTCAAGGATCCTTCGAATTCTACTGAGGACCAAGTCCTTCCTTAAGAGAATTTTCAAGGATGCATGTATGGATCCACAGAGGGTATGAAGTACCCAAAATTCTTTGCACACACCTGGGCACTTCCTAGCGAGTTTGATTCTCTGTTCACTGAATGCGCGGAAGGAGTCTTGCCTAGCCTCTGTAGGACCTAACTTACCTAACCGGTCCTCCCAAGAAAGAAGCGTCCTTGACTTTGAGAAGTGCCAAATGTTAGACTGAAGATGGAAACAGTGTGTAACAAGTTGCCAGGTCTGCCTGATATCAGGCACGTGATATGTAGTATAATTCAACCCAGTCTCACTCTAAAGTCATCGAAATCCAGCGCCTGGGCAGTGACTTGCAGCGCCAGACACTGACGAAATGCGCATGATGCGCGGGTGGTTGCCATTACAGTTTAACAGCCCTCGGCAGCGTCAGAGGGAAACATGGCGGGACATGTGTGAAAGACCGAGTAGGGCGGGCGGTAGGGTGGTGGATAGTTCCAACAAACACTGACTTTCACCCAGGAGAGCAGTGTTCACGTACCGCAAGATTTTAAGTCAAACCCTGTTCCTTTTTCCTAAACCTAAACACGTTTTTGTTGCTAAACCCAACCACGTGCAATTCAGGATGTTATACTGATGTAGTGTGTTTACTTTGAAAGAGACTGTATGTAAACAGTAAATTTCCTGTGAAAACAGAAGTGCATCTTGAAAGAAGACAATGCATGTAACAGGCAGAACTTGACACCATGTCCCAGAACGTCAACAACCAACACACCCATTCACGTTGTATGTGGACGCTGAAGGTCCATGACCAAACGGCGATATGTGACGAGGTGGGCGTGAGAATGTGTTGTATAATTAAATAAAACAGAACCTATATTAGACCATGGTTACTGTGAGGGAAAATATTTGAATAGTATATCCATGTCCCCAAAAACTCCTGCCTCAGCAGTGCAGAATCAAAAGGAATACCTGAATAAAGACATGAAGTGTTCAAACAGTTCATCTCTCCTCTCTCTACATGAACTGTGCAACACAGACCTTGGAGCCAAATTTAATTTAATGCTTTTCTAAGGTGCTTTCATAGCAATTGAAAAATTCTGTGAATAGAATAATCTATTAAATGTTTATTTTTCTGAATATCAATATTTCTGTATTGTATAGCATTGAGATATCACTTGCCACCATATTTACGAGAGTCAGTATCTGTGTGCTTATATTCCCGTAACACACCAGTTACTGTGTTGTTGTCCATGCCTGCAGTATTCCCCTGGTAGGACAGCCCTATCATTGTGAAGGCCAAGTGGTTGTGAATTCTGGCGTCTACGGGGACAGTCAGAGCTGTTATACCTCTCAGATCGATATTATGTACTTTTCTCCTGGGAGGATTTTACAGGAAAAATAAAGAATTTAAGACGCTGTTCTGGCCATTACCACACAGGCGCACCCCACTCCTCTCTCCATTAAGCTCCTACAGACGGGTGATGTTGTGTTCAGCAAGAATACAGGTTGATTGTGCTTACAAGTACTGCTGTATTGTAAAATCACATTTGAGAGAGAACATTTTCGTTTGTTTTGCGAATCATCTATTTTTAAGCTGTTGTTTTTTTCCATTTCAGACAATATATCACATGTTTTTTGGCCATGGCAACATTGCCCATTATAAGGTAGTGAGGGCAAGTGTCAACGAGGACCTTTCCACGTTGTGATGCACAAAGAGTAATGATCTTGGGTAATTATGGAGACTTTTTGATCACTGGAGAAACAAAAATAATGGCTAAATACATTTCAATGATCAAGTCCAAACCTTTAAAGGTGACAGTTTGATGTTTTCAGTCCTATCAACATTTTTAAAACATCAAAGTACACTGTGGCTGATAACTGAAGTCCGCTCCTCACACTTAACAAGCACTATTTTAGCTCAGTGTTTATTCAGTGGAGATGGAAGCTAGCAGATAATCAACCTCCACATACTCCAGAAGCCCTGAAAGGCAAGGTCGTTTTTTTGTTTTGCAGGCAATCTCCTGTGTACAAGACCTGAAGAAGTGAAGAAGCCTCTTGAGCTGAAACGTCTTCAAGAATCTCAGTCATGTCCAGTCGTCTACACTATAGCACTTAGGGTGATCATGACCTGTATGACTGAGGATCTTTTAGGCTGACATATTCATGGTGCGAGTATATGTAATGCATGTGCTAGCCTAATCTGAATCCGAATTTTATGGTGGGGTTGTGTCAGTAACATTAGTGCAAAAAAACATGACTTCATCTCTCTTTCTCTTGCTCAGTAGATTGTGTATAGGCATGCGTGGGAGCCCAGACAATGTGGGTTCCAAGCCCCACTCAGACCAGTGGTTTTGCAACAATATGAAACTGGCTGGTCTGAGCTCGACTCAAGCCGGCTGATGGTGTCACCTGCAGCTCAGCTGGTCAGATCACCAGGCTGGTTTTAGAACGTAAAGCTCGTCATCTGTTTCAACAGCCAGTCGGCTTGTAGTGAAGTCCACCGGTCAAGTCAAAATTACCACAGATGGTGCATTCGCTTGCTCCGTCTGTTTCCGTTCTCACAGTAAATCGCTGTTGGCGCTGGTTATTTATATTATTGTGGTGTATTTATTATGAACAGTCCATCTGATGCTCGTTTTGTTTATGTATTTCGCCTTTTCATCAGCACTACAAATGCAACTGTAGCCAGTATCTCACTATCACTATCCTCATTCATATTTTAAGAAGCTACAAATTACATTCAGCCGCAAAATAAACCCGAAAAGCTGCAAATCAGAGCAGCAGTACAGAGAGTTGTTGCATAGAGATGATACACTGTCTCATGTAGTTGCATTGGTGTGATCAGGCAGGTTTTTAGAATGTTGCAGAACGGCGCATTGCAAGTAGTTGCCTGTTTCGACTCGTCTCGTCACAAATCTTTGGTCTGAACTGGGCTTTGTAGTGGACATTTAACTGAGAAAGTAAAACTTTTCATTGCTGAGGCATTCAGATGAACTTTATGTACTTTTTGTATATTGCACTAAGCACGTCATTCTGCACGACTTTCTCACTCTTAAAACAGCCTAATTAAGCCAAAAAGTTTATGTATTAAAGATGGAGTAGCATCTGGTACACAGGAGATAAACTTAGGCTTTAGCCAACATTGCCCACATTTGTTTTCTTGACTTTGCCTGTCAGGACTTCAGTAACATGCTGTTATTCCATGTGCTGTAAAAAAAATTTGAGACAACACATAATTGGATTTATATTTTTAGCTTGGACATTTCAATTAGAATCACAGATTTAAATTGCTGTCACCTTGTTCCATATTACCCCAGACTGGCGTGTGTTTATGTGCTGGATGCTGAGGTGTAGTTAGTGTCAATTCCTGGGACCATAGTGAGATGTTGGAACAAAACCCTGCTAGACATTTCCATTTGAGAAAAGACGAGGACATTACCTGGCCAAGCATGATGTTTAGATACGAGGCCCTCTACTGTTCCAACTGCCTTTTTAGGGACCTGATATGTGCCAAGAAAATAATACCCACACCAGCTGCCAGTACCGGTAGCAAGACAGCAAGATGGATCCATAAATTTTACATACTTATGAGCCACCTGTGAGGTGACAGTGACAATACAATAATAAACGAGGCCAGGGTGTCCTCCATATTGTGTTTGCACCAGTTGTCAATCAATCCTACTTTGCTGTGACTATTTGCTTCGTCTCAACTTTTACCCCCTTGTTACTGACGCAGTCGCATTAGATCACTTCTCCTCTGCACCGGTCAGAACCTTGTCACAGTTCACCTGATTGGCTGAGCGGCTCCTGAGCCGACCAATCGCAGTGTTAAATGAAGCTGAACCCGTCGGCAGATGGGGTCCTCTACAGTTACATCATGAACTGTTGAACCCAATCACCGCGTAGGCCTGTGAAGTGTGAACAAATGGGGTCACACTGTAATGTGTCAGGTGATACATATTGTGGATCACTCAGGGGGGAAATTGAGGTTTAATACACCTGTGGGGTGATTATCAGGGCAGAGACTACAGGGAAATGTGTGAGCTGGTCTCTTGCATGATCGCTCGAGGCTCTCGTGTAACTCTAATGTGCCTGACAGACACAGACAAGCTGATATTCACACATCTGTACACCTCCACTGATTACAGGATGGCAGACTATCAGAATGTGTCCCTCCAAGGTTATTTTCTGATCGTAGTAATGGGATAAAAAACAGCAGACTGCAAATTGTCTAAAAATCAAAAAGTTGTGTAGCATGAACCACAAAGTATTAATTTAATTAATTTAGTTAACAATAAAATGAGATTTATTGCCCTTTACTGCCATGTGCCATGTTGTGTAAAAAGCAAGATATAATGAAAGGGTGTTTTTCATCCTGAACCTAGGAGCGACAGTGTTTGAAACTGGTCCAGTACTCAGCAGGCCGCTGCAGAAGGCAGCAGCCAAACTGACAGTTGTGCACTTTCAATTTACATGCACCTAAAGTGCTTGTTCTTGCCACTGGCATGTTCACATTATTATTTTAAATGTCCGACAACGACAACAATGAAAATGTCCCTATGTGGTAGGACCTTTTTGTTAAGGATTAAGAGCCTTTTTGATTCAATTTCAATTTCAGTTTATTTATTTAAAAAGGGACAGTGCATATTAATGAACATATACACGTAAATATGCCAGATTTTAGCCATAGGCTAGTTTCCATCTGTAGTCCCTTGGCAGGTTGATATTACATCAGAAAAAATAGGATAAAAAAAAATAAATAAATAAATAAACAGAACATACACAATACAAGTACACGGATCATTCAAGACATATACATACAAGTACACAGGACCGAGTATAGCGACCAGTCGAGCTAGTGTGCAAGGAAGGAAGGTGCTTACCATAAAGTGCTGGTGCAAGTAAATAAAGTGCTGTTGCATAGATAACAAATGGATTGTACAGATTTAAATAATACAAATCTAAAGTGCACAGTGCCCTTATACAGTGCTAGTGCATGTTAGGTAAAGTGCTGCTGCATAACACAAAATTGACCAGAAACAGCCCGAACTTTTTACTGCCAATCCCACTAGACTATATTTGAATAAACAGTGAATTCGTATTTGTAAAACACACTTCATTCAAAGCGAAAAGACACAACATAAAACTCACAAAAAACATTGTAATCCATTCTCCAAGTGTTACAAAAATCAACTCTAATTTGGTTGAAATGGACCCTTAACTTACCCAGTTAGATGTGAAAATATGCAGCTCTGTATACACACTAAAATTACTGTTTATTCAAATGGAGTCTGGTGGAATGGCCAGTGATGATTTCACAAAAGGATCTTACTATTTAACAGAGAGTTTCATCTCAATAGGGATGATTTTAGGGATGCTCGATAATATCTGCACGTCATCGGTGTCAGCCGTTATCGGCCAACATTCTTTTACTCATTTTGCACAATGCATGAATATTACATACATTAAAAAGTATTGTATTTCATGTCTCCATCTGCTAATGAGTCGTCATGATAAGAGTATTCATGCATAATATGGTGTTAATACCACTACAGAAGAGACTTGATGATCACTAAAATTAAGTTGGGAAAAAAGTGGGTACATCTCGGATATTGGCAAAAAAGCTAATATCATGCATCCCTAATGTTTTTCATGAATTGTCAGACACTTAGAATAATAAAACCTGAGTCTGTCAGTGGCGGAAACAAGCACTTTCAAATGGATGTAAATTGACACTGAGAACATGCCCTAAGTGGTTAAAATGCACCCTTTTTAGCCAATGCCAGCTGCAGCACTTAATGCTGGACCAAATTAAAAACTGTTGTTACCATTTGAAAACATGGGAAAATAGAGTCTAACAAAACAAAATTCTGGTTTCCCTGTTAAAGTAATACCAGTGTAATAGGACACTAATCACAGTATAGAGTTGTGGGGGCACACAAAATATAACACCCCCCAAAAATGTATTGGAATCAATTTCTTGATGGCTACATTTCAGTATTACATTATCTTCAGGTCATGTTTTTTAGTATGGATTTACCTTTTTGCCAGAGCACCTATAATTGTCGTCCACGTCCCAAGACAACATCGTACAACGCTTTGTCAGGCTATAATCGGGCTGATATTGTCTAGTGTGAACCTGGCCTAATTTATCCTTGAACCAACACCTACGACTGTATGCAACCTAATAAGCTGAAGGATGATGCGACATCTGCCCTTCATCTTCCTTTGGTTCCTTTGACTCCTAAACAGTTAACCAGGAATCGACATAAAACGCTCAAGATCCTTTCAATACCCTGCTTTTCAGCAAGAACCATGCACTATGTGTCGAGAACCCAGTGCTTTCAAAGAGTACAGCACTTAATACTTAACTCCGCCATTAAAACGTCTATTCGATGTCTCATTTCCATTGAAGACATGCAGCGAGTGAAAGCTGCGTTTTCTTCTGCATTAAAGCGTAGGACGGAGAGTGACAGATGTATTTTCTTAAGTTTTTTTTTTTTTTTCAGAGATGGCACAGCTTCAAGATGGGGAATGCTGTCCGTGATTGGGTTACAAAGATGGTGAATGTGTTGTCATTGAAGGCATTCAGGGTTTTTAGAGGAACATCTCGTCACCGCAGCCATTGAGGACTGCAGCAGCTATTACCGAGCGTGCCAAGGTTAGGTGCTTAAGCTGTTAGCTTGGTGAATTCTACTGCCAACCTTGTGTTGTTATTGCAGAGGGGGCGAAGATGAGAGAGACAGGGGATTAAACCGAACTCCCACACAGCAGTATTATTCTATTAATCGGCTGTCTTTGTCTATCAAGGTTATAACAAGAGGCTGCTTGGTTGCATGTCTGTGAGAGAAGCAGGTGCATTAATGTGCAGGATCCCAGGGTCCTGCGCTGGAGGGTTTCTCATCTTTCTCTTACCAGTCCTCTCTTTGTTTTCACTGTCATGTCAGGTTTTGTTTGTCTTAATTTTGCTTCTACCCCTCACCCCTTTTTTCAGCCATTCCTCTTTATCTTTCACATCATTTATCCCACATTTCTTTCCTTCCAAACATTCTTGACTTTTGTAATTTCTTAATGTTTCTTTCCTCATTTTCTGTTTTTTATTTCTCAGTCGTCTCCCACGTGTACTTTACCTCTAACTTTCTGTGTCCCTTTTTATTCATTTATTTATTATTTTACTTTATGCCTGTTTATATCTCTGCCCTCACCGCCCTACCTAGTGCTTTCAGTTTATATCTCTGGGTTACGTGACCTTGCGTTCATTCATCCTCCCACAGAGGGCAGCGCATTTATTAATAGTTCTGTTAGACTGCTTTTTTGCTTCTGTCAAATAGAGCGGCATCTATTCGACAGTTGAAAGTGTAACTTGGACTAGAGATGGTGTATGACGAACACTTGACACTCTTTCAGTGTTAACCACAAAATGTCATCTGAAAGTGTTTGCTGGCCTTAAAAGAACGTGTCAAGGTGGCAGGTATTTAGTGGATGTGAAGTTTTGTTCTGTGACTGCAGGGTGGCTCTGACGGACGCAGCCTGCACTGTACAGTTCAGATGTAAAGCTCAAACTGATTGCTTGGAATAATTACAATTTTCTTTTTACATCACATTAAATTTTCTGCTAACTTGCTTAAGATTGAAGTGTGTTAAAATAAACACACTTTTTTTTCCTTCAACAACAAAGGCAAGTGGTTAGGTTTAAGAAAAAAGAACAGGGTTTGGCGAACACCACTCTTCCCGGTGAAAGCTGGTGTTTGTTGGACCCATCCACCGCCCCTCGTGCATGCCCCACTCAGCCCTCCGCCGCCTTAACTTTCGTTCTTGTCCCGCTGCGTTTCCCTCTGATGCCACCGGCCGCGGTTTAACTATTACAGCAACCAGTCACGTATCATGCCGATGTGAAAGGAAAGCTTTTTTGTTGTGTCTGATGCCACAAGTCACTGCCCAAGCGCCAGATGTCGACAACTTTGGAGTGAGACATTGCTTGTCTCTGAGTCCGACTAAGATAACAAACACAACGTAATCCCTCATCTGCCATTGCAGTGTTAGCTCATAGAGGGTCAAAGAAAATGTATGCATCACTGGTGGGTCACACATATGGCCATCCCTCTAATTACAGTGTGTTTAACTGTTATAATAGCTTTCTCTTACCATATGGAGAGGTGACCATTTGGTCCAGTGCAAAGTTAGCCTGACCTCGAACATCCTGTAATGTACTGTACATCCTGTACACTCTATAAAAGTGAGAGTTATACACGTTACAGGCTGCCGTACAGGCAGACATGGTGGTCACAGTGGTCATGCAGTATGCATCTGGGTCGTCTGGCCATTAGATGGAAACTCTGTGCAGACATTTGTAGCTGAAACGCACCACTAAACACAAGTCAATAAATTAGTTTTCATTGAACTTCAATAGAAATTCAGCAAAACATGCATAGTTCACAGTTTTGCTGGAAAAGCTAAACTGCTTTGATTTGCACTGCTTATAGCAGCTGGAGAATAGAACTGCACCTTCCCTTCTTTTGTTTGTATTGAATTACAGCAATGTTTCTAGTCAATCAAGGCCCATGCTGTAAATGAATGTGCACTGATTTTGAAACTGTACATGGTTGGGTTTAGGAAAAAATAGTCTCCATATACAGACTCTTCATTCAGTGAATGTAGAGTCTGTAGGCAAACCCCGGAGATCTTGCCTCCGGAAGAAGAGCGGAAGAGCCCTGGTTTCTGGTTGTAGGCTGTTTGTAGTCCGCGTGATATTGACCAATCATGTTTGAGCTGGCTGCAGTTGCCAGGTTAAACGGTCCGTGTGGTGAACGAGGCTGAACATAATTGGCGTCGGAAATGGAAATTCACCTCCTCCGCCTAAGTCAAACTGGAATGCCAAAAAATTGGGGGTCTGCCCTCAGAGGCTGCATTGTACATTTTTGCAAACCACAGATATGTTATATATTTATGTTTTTATACATATCAACAGTTCTACAGTATCGTAGTACATGAGCTGACTGGCGACAAAAACTGTTGTTCTTTTGTGAGTCATAGCTGTGCGTTTTTAGCAAGCAGTTACTCCATTTCCTGTTGGGATAGTGCCATAAAAAGTGTTTGTTCACCAAGATACCACTGTGTTTCCACCGAGGATTGTGCCAGTAAACCGGTATTCTAAGGCAAAACATGACCAAATAATTTCTGTGCCTAACGCTAACCACGTTAACCAGCATTATAAGTGTATTGAACCATAAAGAAATGTGAAGTTTGAGCTACATGCTACGTAATAACATACAAATGTAACATCCATGCTTTGCAGAACCCTACATCGCCAAATTCCTCTCTGGCGATTGGGTTGTGCGTACAGGTATGTCCGACACCCACAGTTATTGTGCACCAGAAAGAAAACACTTCAGAAGGAAAAAAAAGATGTCTTGTATCTTTATAATATATTGACTACTACTAGATAACTATAAAAAGCAAAGCGTGTGTATCATCAGACTGTTGTTGAAATGAAGAAGCCTAAGCAGCAAGCAGGAAGCAGAGCACAGCCCCTCTCTGCATTCAGAGGTGATTTTACTTTGCCCTCCTTCACCTTCACTGGCTGCTCCCTCTCTCATTCAGTCTATAGACAGAGACCTCTGGCCTCTACATCAACCCATACGCTGATAGCAGCTCTCTTACCTGCGTGAATATGTGTTGTCTTTTTGTAAACTCCACACTGCGCATCAACCTTGCGTTCACCTTGTCAAGAGTTGTTTCCTATCCACCGTGTTTGTTCATTTGTTTGCTAGCGTATTTAATTCTCCATGTGCATGTGTGGAATTGAAACCTTGATGTCTTTGTATAACTTTGTTTGTCCTTGGCCGGTTTTGAGTGTTTATATATCCTGGAATGAAGTCCGGAGTTGTTCCAAAAAAAAAAATGTGTAGCCTTGGAATTGTTAGCATTTTTTTTATCTATTTATATTTTAATTTATTTATCTTAAGGATAGATTCTTGATAACATTTTAGGGGCTACAAGATTATTATTATTATTATTACTATTTTTTTAATGCATGTATAGTAATGTCACCTGCATGGTCCTCCACATGGCTGTGTTTCCCTGGGCAGTGACTAGTTAGTCTTCACAATTTTAAAGTCTGAGTTGCATTTTTGAACAATCTCTTTCTGTCTGTTCCTGGATATATACATTGTTTTGTATGTGTGTGTGTAGGTGTTGTTTAACATGGACGGACGGATTAACCATCTCCTGTGTATGAGTGTGTATGTGTATGTACATGTATATGTACATGTATGCATGAGTGTCTGATTGTGTTCATGTGTGTCCATGTGTGCATGCACCTGTGTGGTCCTGTCACTGTGCCTGACTATTTGTATATGGTTGCCTACCGATGTGACTATGTGCATACCTGTGTGTGTTTGTGTGTGTGCGTGTGTGTGTCTGTGTGTATGTGTGTGTGCGCGTGTGTGTGTGTAGGTGCGTCCACCCAGGACTCAGATGCGATGGAGCCAGAGAAACAGGTGGACAGCACGGTGAAAATGGCAGGCGTGATTGCAGGGATCCTCATGTTCATCATCATCCTCCTCGGTGTCGTCCTCACCTTCAAACGCAGGTAGGTAATAAACACGACATCAGGAAGGTGCTGTCTACAGCATCTTAATGACAATAATAACAATGATAATAATAATACATCATCAACACATCCATGTTGTGCCTTTACTGCAACTCCCTCAATCCAAACATGAGAGTTTATAGCCTTGATCAAAATGTAAAATATGACAAGTTGATCTTACTTAAAAAAAAAAGTTCTGCTTACTTCACACCCAAATCAACACTTATGCCTCACGAAATAATCAGTGAAAAATATACAAACTAAATCCTGACTTTGCCAAAGATTTCAGCAGAGCTCCATTTATCACAAATACCAATACCACGCTTTAGTCAACTTACAAACTAAACTATAACGTGGGTGCGTTGGTTTGTGACATTCTGGGACGCCGTGTCAAGTTCAGCCAGTTACATGCATTGTCTTCTTTCAAAATACACTTCCGTTTTCACAGTTTACATACAGTCTCTTTCAAAATAGAAGCACTATTTCAATACAACACCGCAAACTGCCCACGCGCCGGATTTCTCACTTTGGAGTGAGACCAGGTTGCTTTAACAAGTTAACAAAACAGAGCTGGCAGATATTCTAACTACACCATATGCACCGTCCTCCCTGTCATCATCAAGTTAAGTCAGACTAACTTGGTTCGCTTAAACACTTAGAAAGAACGACTTGTCGTTTTTAAGTTGTAACAACTTCACAAAATTAAATACAAGAAAATTTTAAGTAAACAGAACTTAAGATTGATAGTTACCCTTTCTCAAGGCAATCCATGTCCTAGATTTCTCTTAAGTTATATCAACTTGTCAGATTTTACATTTCAACAATCTTTGTCATTTTGTAAGTACGTGGGCAACTGCATGTGTTGATGAATAAAATACTACATTTAGCATCTTTAAACCACATGACTGAATGGATTGAAAGACAGATTTATGGATAGACCTCAGAGTGTAAACTTAAAGTGTCCTCATAGCTGATATGCAGGTAGAAATTAATATGCATGGGCAGATAGACGTTCAGTTAGGTCAGAACTATACTACTATATGCTCAATGTTACATTTTTATGGACAGTTTACGTCTTGGGGTGAAGGAGGATTCAGTTTAAGAAGGTAGATTGAATCTGAATTTTAAATGTTTTAACATGTAATTTCAGTGTCACTCAATGAAAATCCTTCTTAGAGATTAGCATTTTATCAGACATTACAGGTTACACACTGTTACGATTGTGAAGGCCACAAACTTTTATTTTATTTCTTAAGGCCATATGAAAGGTCAGAATTATGTATTAATTCTGGAGATGTACTTAATCCTCTCTAACCCTCAAAGGCAAAAGTAAAAAACAATGATAGAGGTTCCCAGAGTTCAGATATTTCTCACCCAGATGAATTGTATGATGTTTTTTTAAGCAGACATTCACAGTTTTCTGGGTCTTTGTTAACATGCACACTGGCTTGCCACCATCACCTGCCTTTCTTTCCTTTACTTCTACTTTTCTGATTCCCTTTTCACTTCATCCGTTCATCCATCACTCTCTGCCTCACTTGCATAATGCTTACACATTTTGTTTTGCTAGGACTCGCATTTGTTTGATTTACTTTTTGTCATTTTTTTATGTTTGTGTCTGTTTTTTACTTCACAATTAAAGCTTATCCAAAAACTGCTGAAATAATAATAGTAATTAGGATGATTCCAACAAATACAAAATCAACACAACACAATTCATGCAAACACATTCCAGCAACCACACTGTGGCACTTTATGTGATGTTAGTAATTGAAGCACATATGCACTACAAAACTGAGACTTGAGCCGCAGGGAGGTGGAGGAGCAGGCGTGAGGATTACTCCATCTGATTGCCCACAGCGTTAAATCCTTTCATACAAGCAAGTATCAAAACAAATAATGGTGTAGACTCAAAACAGCAGGGTTGTTTTCAGAGGGACGACACAAATATTGATGGTGGTTTGATCCTCTAAAAATCTGTAGTGTTGTTATTTTTGAAAGAAGTGATGCCGACTCTTTGTACATGTTAATGTTTAGAAGAGATTTATTGTGAGTGTGAAATTCTTTGTGTCTCTAGATTGCCTGAATGTTTCTGTCACGCCTGAACAAGGTCGTATTTGTAACCAAGGTGGAGGCTCAGTCATATGGGTTTTGATTTATTTTGACAAGGTGCAGCTCTAAACAGAGTTTTGTGTTTGTTTTTCTGCGGCTAAGTGACCAATGAAATCTTGCCAACTAATGACCCTTCTGGTCGACTGACGGTTGGTCGGCTATGAGGGGTCAGCCCTAGTGATTTTTAACAGGAGAAAGTGCTGCACAGTCCATACTTGTCTGAAAGTACAATGCTACATGTAGCTACATGCTAACGTCAGGGAAACATCATCTTGGTCACTGATGTTGTTAATTTCTCCCTGATTTTGGATCCTATTCCTGTTTTATTTGGTGATTTTCCATGGTAGAAAGTGCAGCTGTTCTCCGTCTACTCCGACCAATCAGAGCAGACTGGGCTTTTTCTGGAGAAGGGCTTAAAGAGACAAACACTAAAATGGAGCATCTCAGACAAAGCGTGACAACAGGTGTTCTAGCAGAGACAGTATGAGGAAAACAAAGTATTTTTGACGTCAACGCACGTGCAGCAGAAACACCAAAATACAAGTATGAAACTGAAAATGAGCATAATGACTCAGCTGTTAATAATTTACGTAAAAGTAAAAGCACTTCTCTCAGCGAGGATCTGACAATGTGAAAAGTACTTGACCAACCCGAATTTCTTGAACTTAAACTACTCAAAAGAAAAGCCTAGTAGCTAATATTGGTTCATAAGCTGCTAACATTTGAGGCTGTCCAGTTCAGATATCGGGAGACATTTTTCTTTCCTCAAAAATAGCTTTTATTTTCCCTTTGCGGGTTGCTGCATGGAAATTGCCTGCCAGCAGAGATAGGAAAAGACACATAAACCAGGAGGAGGGTAAAAATACATTAAATACACTTTATAAGTAATGGTTTGAATGAATGAATGAATCCATTCCCATAGCATATCCATGCCCACATGTTAGGACTGGTTTCACAAAACCCCTCAAATTTTCTCCTCAAGTATGACACTTAAGGCTTAACATCTTAGCTGAGGGATTTTCACAGTTGCCCAGAATCCCTTAAAAAGTGTCCTTTAGGGAAAAACGTTAACTTATTTTCAGTGTTGAAAGCGATATAAGAGCAATAGAGTTTCCAAGGAGATAATTTGTTTGCTGGACTCAGGCTTGTGATACCTGTTATCGTCGCACAAAGACGAAAAAATGGCTGAAGAAAAGAAGACAAGAAAAGCATACTGGTCAGAGAAGAAAAAGATTAAACTTCTGGAGGAATACAATCATAGAAAACACATATTGCAAAGTAAATTTGATCCCCAAATACTAGAAAATAGAAAACAGTTGTAGGAAGAAATCGCAATAAAGATTAATGCAGTCAAATCTAAAATGTAAAATCTTCTGGTCGCAGAACACTCTTCTCAGGGTGTGTTTGTTTTTTCATTTATCCCCATAAATTCGGTCATATTGCAGTCAAATAGAGTCGGAGCTTCCTTAATTTTTATTTATTTTTTATTATTTTACCTTGCTTTGGTTGCTAAGGTCTTTTGTGCAACAGTCTAGGGCTACCTTAAGTGTAAGACAAGGAGAAAACCATAAATAAGTGATCATTTTAAGTAAACCTCAGTGAGAAAACTTAAGGATGTTTTGTGCAACCAATTTTATTATGAGGAAACCTTAACTCGGACTTCCTCTACTACCTGGAAAGGAAAGTAGTAGGTAGTGGTAGTAAGGAAAACCTTAATTGAAGTTGTTTTATACAACAGCACTGAATTTATATTCCGTAATGTCTTAATGCCTTGCTGGAAGAAAGGACACGACACTGAAAATGTTTGCAGCGATGATACAATGAACCGTCAACATACATGTATTGTACATCTCTCTGCAAGGCCACATAGGAGAAACCCGCTAAAGTGATATGACGTACCACCCACACAGAGGCCATGCATGTGACCCCACTGCTACATGATGTTCATAGTATATAAAACTACATACAAGAAGTGCGATTAAAATCCAAGTGTATTGTATTTTCTTTTTCCACATACACACAAAACACCTGGGCCTCGTGATATACTACAAGAGGAACATAAAACTCCATGCACTGACAGAAACACAGTGAGGAAACCTGGCAGATACCTTATTGCTAGTCCGTATACAACATGACATCCATTTAAAGTGAGCAGAGGACGATGGGGAGTCTGAGAGGGCAAAGGGTCAGTTGGCAATGCTAATCAGAGGCTAACGGAGAATATCCCAAACACCAGGAGGATAAAAATCTATCGGAGCCAGAGGAGGAAAATGTCAGGAGTGACAAAATGCCGGAGAAAACAAGATATAAGCACATATATAGGTGCAGACTTCAGAGGGTAGAGAGTACAGGGGAGAAGAGGAACGGGAGGCAAAAGGAAAAAGAGGGGGAGGAAGAAAGTAAATGTAGGAGGTTTGAAAAATATGAAAACAAGCCAGCACTGGTTAACCTAGGGGTCAAATGGATATGCTAATCAGATGCTAACCAGGCTAACAGGGCACAATATACATAAAAAGGACAATTAGAGGGCAAACACCACCACAGTGGATGTCGGAGAAAGAGGAATAAAACACCAACGATGCAGAAGAAGAGGGAAAAAAGAAGGAAGCTTTTGAAATGCTGCTCAGATGTTCTCATGAACTCGAGCCAACTCAGGTCATCGGGCAGGGTTAAAGATCCCGCACAGGTCACAGGGAGTCACGGAGCACCTATCAAAGTATGACAGACAAGCCGAGCAGATATGGAGATGATCATGGCTTGGGGACGATATGAAATCCAATCTAGGGAAGAGAGACGAAGACGGAGAGAAGGAAGAAAAATTGCACACGGAGGAAAGAAAAATGCAGCAGAAATTAATAGAAATACCATGAAGGTAAATAATAAATGATTCCACGAGATAGTGAAGAGTCTTGGAGACAGAAGAGAGAGAAAGATTGGATAAAAGCAGGGCAGACAAATAGATTCGGACAGTGGGAGGTTTACCATATCATGGACCGTTTTCTGAGGTCATCTATATTTCATCGCACACACACTTTAGCCAGTCGTCCGGGTCACAGAGAAAAAGTGTTCTTTAAATCGAAAGTGTTTTACATGCCTCTCAGAGCCCATAAATTATTCTGTGACAAAACTTTGTCAGGAACTGAGCACGCATAACTGTCCAATTAATCTTTCAAAGTGCCGCTACACATGTTCCAAATGGACTGTATTTTTCAGTAGAAGGCAAGGGATGTTGCTAATAACGTAATGTAAAAGTGAATAGCGCAGGACATAGCTGAGGTCTTAATGGGGATTCGATGTTTCTAAAGCCAGGTGGCCCCGAGGGCTCAAACAACCAGCACCAGAAGATACACTTTTCATAAAAAGGTGGAGAGGAGAATGGATGAATATTTAATGTCCGTGAAGCTCCCTAAACACTGGCAGGTTTGTGTGTGTGTGTGTGTGTGTGTGATTGCAGAGCAGCAGACCTCGACTAAGTAACTGAAAAAAAAGGTGACATCTCTGGAACTGCAAATTGATGGAAAAATATTTTATTTCAACTTTTTTTTTTTAACTTCTATTTCCTTTCATCCAAGCTCTTTAAAATTCCAACCCTGCAGACATCTTTTGTGATTTTATTTTATTTGAAGCTTTCATACTGCCTTCATGTCCAGGTCAGCTTAAAAAAGAGGCTCAACCTTGATGGGCCCACCTGGCTCCATGGCTTAAATAAAAACAAATGGAATCAACAGCTCAAAGAAAAAAATACAAAAATGAGAATCTGTGGGCAAACAAGCTATTAAAAAACTAAATATAAGCTAGATGTGTATATAGATGGCTCTACGAGGGCCAAATCTAATGCAGTGCCTCTGCTGCTGGCCATCTGCCCTTTCACATTAGCTGTTATACTCCATCCTTAAAGATGCATTTGTGCGGAAATGTCTGAATTATTAATTCCAAACTTCAACCAGAGGGCTGCTGTGTATTTTACAGGTCTTGACAAGCAAGGTGGTTCCATTCAGGCAGTGTGGAAGCCATCCCTTTGTTTCAGTGTTTAATTACAGTATGCATGAGCAAACTGGCTTGAGTTTATAGTGATGTAAAAGTACGGACGCTTTATTAATAGAAGAAAATGCTGATTTCACTTTATATTGGATTTAATGTACACGTGAGGTGGAAAGGTTTTAATGAACTTAAGCTCCTTTTCCGCTGCACAAAAACACCCGATAACACCTGGTTCTTTAACGTAATGGTAAAGGTTACATTCGGCATTCACACCCGGTCAGATGACTCTGCAGTAATCATGGGTGTATATCGGCTCAGGCTCTGATTGGCATTGATAACACAACACCCAGGTGAACGCACTAATTTTAGCACCTTAAATGGTGAGGTATACCATGAGTCTTCCCCCAAGCAGCACTCAAACATGGATACAAATTAGTCTGCACCAAGTTCGAGAGAGACTGAATATTCCCGCCCTGCACGTTACGTCGAACATGACACACCAACAAAATCCACACAGTCACAGAAAAGAATATTTGTTTCGGCCTCTTCCACCGGATTTAGACTGATCAGAGTATTGAGTCAAAGAAGAGTACAGAGCAGGAACTGAGGTTCTTTGTCACTTTAGTTCAGGAAGAATCACTCCTCCTGTACCTCAGTTAAACTGTGACTGTTCAGAGGTTCTTAGAAAGAATTAACTGAAGGCTTAGTAACATTGAAATAACTCCATACTTGATTAGCCAGCGATGGACAGAAACACAGCGGATTGATTGGTCAGCTTTGAGACAATGGCACAGGAACCCCGCCCCCTCTGACATGTAAGGAATCATGACGTCACGTAGAGACGGAGGTGTTATCTGAATAGCAACAGGCCTGCCGCAGGCTACTGATGCTGCGAGACAAAGGATTAGTCCCCAACAAAGCTGTTTCCTGACTACACACACACACACACACGAGTACAGCTGCAGTACAAACAGTCAAAGATGTATACACAAAGGCTAATATGTGCTAAGTCACCGTCATAGAGACACACACATGCACAGGAATCCAATATGTGCAGCCAGCGACACATAAACACACAGAGGCAAATCTGAAGCACAGAATGTGATGTTGTCGATGTGATTGTAGTTTAGAGGATCAGCTGTGTGTGTGTGTGTGTGTGTCAGTCTGTGTTGTGTATGTCTTTCTGAACGCCTGTTTTTTTGCTCATGTAGTAGATATAAAATGTCATGTGTCAAGTGAGTGCCATATCACCATCTGTATGCGTGTGTGTTTGTGTGTGCCGATGGCCTGATACTCCTCCTTAGACATTTGAAGCCAATATTGACAGGGGTAGAGCCATGGATTGTTACACACACATGGACACACACACACACAGATTGAGACAGAGGGACAACTCCAGATGGGTCTGTGGAAAAAGATGGTCGCAAACACAGACAAACTGCTCTCGGCCGAGCACAGACCGAAATATGTCACTCACATCTCTGACTCCTCGGTGTCCTTGGTAGCAACACTTCCTTTGAAGCTACCAAGGGTTCAGACTGATTCACAACATTCCTCAATTATTTTTTACGCATACAACTCCATTTTTTCTCGGCATTACATGAGCCGAGACATTTCCCTGCAAAATCTGAGTCCTTGTCTGCTCAAAACGTTTCATCAGCTGGTCCTAAGCAGCAACACTACAGAGGCCTGAGAGGCAAGGTGAATTAAAATAAATAAAAAAATGAAGGCAATGTTTATCTGCTATATGAGATATTATCTCCTGGTAGGGGAGGAGATCAACTTTTACACTTGATTAGTCTGTTCTGAGTGTAGAAAAGCCTTGCAGAATAAAGTGCTTAGTGCACAATACAAAGTAGTGCTTGAATGGTCTAATAGAAAGTATGTCATTGGTTTCTTTGAACATTTTGTTTTAGTTTAACAAGTCTACACACATACACACAGAATCATGCTTTTGTATAAATTGTTGCTGCCAAATCGTACATCCATTGATTTCTACATTCAGGCTTATTCATTCCAGCTTTACAATCACTCTCCTCCTCTGCGACATGTAGCTCCTCACATCTTAACAACAGCAGCGGTGACAATAACAAGCAAACATCCCATGGTTACATCTGATTATTTTTTCCTTCCCCATAAACATCCTGTCGCTTTTCTTGAATCCAACCTTGATAAATAAGTAAATCAATACTTTTCAATTCCCATTGTTCTGAAAGAAGAATGAAAATCAGTGTTGCAATTATAAGCTTGTGTCTCCAAATGAATTGGCAGGAAAACTAAACGCGTCACTTTGTTAAACAGAAAACAGTTTGAGAATGGAATTAATTGGAGAGCTCCTCACAACTGGAGATACACTCGGCATTCAGCTGTTAACTTTGGCAGAATGGATTCACTGGTTCTTTCTCTGAAGTCTGTTCAACTGCGTGCAACATTTGAGACAGTAGAGTTTCACTGTTTCACCATCATCAGTGATGACAGGATGTCTCCAGATTCCAGGGGTGAAGTGGATTTTCCCTCCTCAATATGGCTTCATGTCCACTCCCAGCCTCTCTACGCCGCTGTTGACTGATACAACTGAATGTTTCCTGCGTCTCCCGACTCTTGTTTCCTTTGTAAAGTGTTCACGGGGCCCTCTTGTGAGAAATTGTTAATGTCACTCATGAAACTCTGGGATTTTTACCTGTTATCATCTCCATGTTTGAAACTTGTCACCTTGATAAATCCTTCTATCTTGATACATCACTTAACAGCACTCTTGCTGAAAACCTACTGAAGTCCCACACACTGGCACACTGTGGTGATTTATGCTGCAAGAGGGAGTCTGCTTTCCAACCCATATGGGGCAGGTCTGATCTTTTCATGGCTGCCTAAACAGATAAAAATCAAATTAAATCTGTTTTCTCCCTCTTTAGCCCATCACGGCTCATTCGTGTTCACTGTTCTCCAGACACTCACACCAATGTGTGTGTGTACTGTTGTGTGCAACAGAATTCATGTTAAAGGATTAGCAAAGAAAGGATTGTAGCGATGCTAAACATGAAGAATGGGAGTACAAATGTTTCAGCGTTTAGTTCATTGTCAGTATCAGACAGCCATGACACTGGATCTGTGCCAGGAAGTAGTCAAAGGGAGGCTTTTTTCTTTGTCAGCATGAAGTCAAAAAATGTTATTTGAATTTTACCATATCTACAGAAAACAACGAGAGGTGCTTGGAAGGAGAGCCATTCAGGGTCGGGTGTGCATTTTGCTTCGGTGTGCTCAGTGTCACTCGGAAAATGTCTCAGGTTTCTCATCACAGCCTCTTTGACTCGAGTCTCACGCCCTTTAATGTCTCTCTCTATCTTCCTGTTTCCTGTCTTTGGCTCCACCCCTTCCTGTCCCGTCCTGTACCTGCCTTGCCCCTGCTCCGATAGAGAGATTCACACGTGGAGAACTCTGAGCGTGGGGTATTGTATGTTTACTTCTAGACATCATCCACTCCGTCCCTCACTGTGACTCTCACCTCGCCTTTTCTGGCTGTCAGTAGTTTTTCCAAATGCATCTTATGACTTAGGCTACACCTGGAAAATGGATGTGGTATATTTAAATTCTAGACACATCTTTGAGATGATTCATTAGCTGCAATAAACCTAATTCCTCAGCATTAGAGATGTTGCAATTAAGCCAAAATATTCTTCATATCTGTCCATTTTGTTCAAATTTTGCACCACTTTTCACTTTGAGTAAGTGGGTCGAAGTCTTCAAAGAACATATATCCAAATTCGGAAACTCAATTTCAGCCTGGAACAGCACACAGCCTGCCTTACCTTTTAACACTTATAATGTGCTGACAGCGTGCACATTCACGCGGTAATTGCTGTGGTTACAATTTCAAAATTGCTGAAAAGAGCCACAGAGTATGCTGTCCTAAAGCAGCACACAAAGATTTTTTTTTGGGGAACTACACATCCTTTTTCTTTAAGAGTGTGAAACCTAATATTCTAATCTCTGTGGCACACGTGTAATTTCCTGCTGGCTGTTTTAGCATTGAGACACCGCTTGCAGTTTATGCTACTCTTGCTGCCATTTAACAGCCAGATCTGTGTCACTAAGTGGTTGAAAATTAGGTTTTCCCATTTCCTTTGAGAATCTAATGCAAGCCGTTATAGAAGTCCTCATTCATTCGTGCACCTCTTGCATCTATAGCATCATTAGTGTATATTCTTCTCTGATTTCCTTGATGGCTGAAAATCCATTTAAAGGGAAAAGTGTGGTAATATTTGAACACATGTGCAAATGGGACTTTTAAAATGGCTTTGTGTGATGTTCGAGGTTATTATTCGTTAACACTGAGACGAGTTACCTAATATAAGATGCTTTTGGTATAATTTCCTGGTATATTTGATCATTTATTTCAAATCATCTGTGCATTTACATCATTATTGCACGCCATCTGTGCTCACTGATTTATTTCTTTGTAAAAAAAAAAAAGAAAAAAAGAAAAAACGCACGTTTCAAAACAAATACCATTGCATCAGCATTTACCTCCCATTGCCTTTGTATGATAGAGAAGTTTGGATTGTCTGTCTGATACTTTTCCAGTCATTTGCTTTTGATGCATTGTCAGGAATTATATTATTTGCAAAGGTATCAACACCTGCAACCCAATTTCCCAGTGAAAGCAGAAAGTCAGATGGAGAGACGGAGAGATAAAAGCAGATTCTGATGCTTTCTATAGCGGGCGCAGGTTGGCATAATTGATTACATCTCACCTCAAAGCAAGCGATCATGCTGGAATTTTCAGAAGCGAGGATCGAGCCAGCCAGCCGCCCCCAGTATTAGAAAAAGGTTTAATAATTAGTGTGACTCTGTAGGTCAGAAATTATGTGTTTGGCTTCAACAAATATAACAGAGGTGGGAGATTAAGAGGGAGATATGTGGTAATATCTCGCAGAATGAAATGTGACGCTTCACAAATATCTCCACCCACGCTGTTCTGGGCTCAAAGACAATCCAGTCCGTGCCCGTCACGGTATCTATCGCCTTGGAGTCATTTATCTCTAATAAAACCCCAACCGTGCATCTAAAGCTACATACATCTCTCTGCTTTAACAATTAGTTCTGTGAGTTCATTTCATTTGTTTTGCAAAGTTGCAGGAAAATCAAGTAGCACTCGAATGTTAATGAAGATTTGATTCTTGTGTATTTACCGGAGGGGAACGGGCACATGGTGGTGGTGCGGCCTCGCAGGAGGATGGGGAAGCGGTTTGATGTGAATTTTAGATGAGAATTTGAAAGCGATATTGATACTGATGGTGGTTGGGCAGTCTGGTCACATAAAATGTCCTGAAAGCCACACTGTCTAAAAAAGTCCAATAGAAAGGAATATATTAGCCCAACTCAGAATTTATTCAAGATGAAAAAAAGATAGAAATGTCAGGCAGTTGTTTGACATTGAACTAGCGCTGTGTGTTTAAGGTGTGAAGGTCATTGTGAATGGGTTTATATTAACTGGAGTTCAGTTCCAAATTTCCCCAAAGTCTTTTTATTGAGCAAAATTTAATGTCAATGATCTAAAAACTCACCTTAACTTCAACTGACAAGGTTTGAGTTCTGAAGATGCTTTAACATCAAAGGAACACTTTGACTGCAAAATGATCATTTGTGTATCAATTACTGTGTTACTTTGAATTCAGAAGGAAAACTTTTCCTGCATGCCTCCAAGGTGAACAGAGAATCCAAAAAAGGCAAACGTTCTTTGTGAATTGGAGTAAATGGGGACCACGTTTGATAACAGCAAAAGTATATCAATACATCTGTTTACAAACAGACAAACTCACATAACTGCTAAAACATTACAATTGTAGTTTAACAGGGCTTGGGGCGCTTGGCGGGACAAGAACGAAAGTTAAGGTGGCGAAAGTCTGAGTAGGGCGGGTGGATTTAGTGGTGGATGGGTCCAACAAACACTGACTTTCACCTGGTGTTTGCATCCTGTAAGGTCATAAAGCCCAACCCTGTTCTTTTTTCCTAAACCCTACCACGTGCGTTAGTTGTTGAAGGACAAAAACATCAGTATGCGTTGTTGTACTGACGTAGGGCGTTTATTTTGAGAGAGACTGTATGTTAACTGTAAAATTCCTGTGAAAATAGAAGTGTATTTTGAAAGAAGACAACGCATGTAACAGGCAGAACTTAACATGGCGTCCCACATCATCAACAACCAACACACCCTTTCACATCATATCTGGCTGTGAAAAGTCCATGACCAAACTTTGGTCGGAGTGAGAATGTGTTGGCTCAAGCGGAGCTCATATGCACGCACTTACTCAGGTGTACTCAGGGTGCGCTACTCATAGGAAGAAGTGTTTTATATCTTAACATCCAATACGAATTGGATTTTACTGCACAAGTTGCACGAGAGTTTGTAAATAGATTTTGTGATATAGTTTTGCTGTTGTTAAATGCAGCCCTAGTTTATATAAATTCCTGAAGAGTGTTTGCCTTTCTTGGATTCTCCATTCACCGTGGAAACATACAAGACAATTTAAAGGTTTCTTCACAAATTCAAGACGGTAATAAACATGACAGGTAATAAAAATGCAAATGGACATTTTGCAGGTGAAGTCGTCTGTGATATTTGATATTTATGCTACACATGTAAAAAAACAAAGACATGAACATACAATCAAGCAGACAGACAGAAAGAAAGTATTTACAAATAATGAAATAATGAAAAGCAATTGTCAGTGTGTCGTTACTTTGATTAACACGCTTGAAAAGGAAGTATAAACTTATTAACTCCCACTCCTCCATGAAACATCATGGTCATCATTGAAACAGCCTCCTTATATAGGTAAACGTATACCTTAAACTTTTCTAAATATACTATTGATGTTGCCATTTAACTTTGTCACGCAAAAATAAGCCACGTATAATTACCACATTACCATCTTACAAAAACCTGTCTTAGTATATAATATAAATTACCAGTTATTGGCGACTTACAAGCATAAACCAGTCTAAATGTATGATATATACATATATATATATATACATATATATATATATATATATATATATATATATATATATATATATATATATTTATATATATGTATAGCAGAGACCCAAACATTAATCCCAAACTTCTCTTATGATGAACACTAAAAGCTTGAAAAAACAGATGGAGAGCAAGGTTATTGTACACAAAAAAGAGAGGCACCATAATTAGATTTTTTGTGTGTGATTTGGTGACCACCGTTTGTCCTTGAGGACATGACAGATGTCTGAAAATGCACCGCTGTGACAGTGGATTCATTTGGAAATTATGGGAATGCCTTGACCCAAAGTTTTTATAAAATCTCAGATGACCCTCCCGTCCACTCGACCCAGTCTGAAAAGTCAAGAAATAAATGATGAACCTCTGCACCGAGACAGCGAAAGGACACATCCTCTTTCCAGACAATATACTGCACCCTCAGGGGCTTAGTCTATGACAAGAGAATTGAGGCGATTAGTAACTGATGTCAGCCCAGGGAATGGACTCGGGCTAGATCCACTGCACATGGCAGGCTCTTACAAGGCCAAGTGGTCTGAAGTGTGTGTGTGTGTGTGTGTGTGTGTGTGTGTGTGGGGGTGTGTGTGTGTGTGTGTGTGTGTGTGTGTGTGTGTGCGCGCACTCGCTTGCAGTGAAGCGAGACTTTCAGTCCCCAAATTGAGGGTATACTGTACATAGACACACACGTACACACACACACACACACATTAGACAGTCCTGAGTGCTTCCATGCTGACAGATGCTAAACTTCTACTTATTCACAGATAATTTGGCGGTGTTGTGTGACACAGACACACACACACACTCACTCACACACACATATTGAGACACACAGAGCTGGATTTGACCCCCGTCCTGCAGATGTGACACGTGGTTGAATAATGGACTCTGCTCCTTGCTGAGATAAATGCTTGATGGTCCACTTACAGCACCGTTATAATGGATGATGGTTGGCCATTTACACACACACACACACACACACACACACACACACATAGATGAACAAACTCTTATGTAATGTATGTAAACTGGTACATGGAACAAGAACACTTTGGAAAACAATCTGCTATTAACAACCTGAGCCTTATTTTCGTGGTTCTGCCTCGTTCCTGTTGGTTATGATAACATTTTACTCTCCAATTTAATTGCTGAGAAGCCGGGATGCTCCGCTAGACACAGCTGTACAATGCAGACTATTAGAGCAGGCAACGCAAGCTGTCAGACTGTCAGACAGGTTGTAAACAAATCCACAGTTCAGCTACAGCCAAATTATTTGGAGGTAAAAATGAAGAAGCAAACATTTTACTGCTTGTGTTTCACAGTGGAGGAGCAGCTCTTGGAGATCTTTGGCGATAACTTTAACATTCTCCTGTCAAAATAAAGGGTCGAGATACTATAAACTATAGAGTGGGGGAGTTTTTTACAGGTTGTCTGAGCAGTCTGGGCAGTGATGTTGTTTGTCCCAGATGACTCAGTATCTAACAAAAATGGAAGGAGCATCCCTGACTCTTTTTGACCATCAGTCTGTGTGTTTGTCTTCTGATTTTCTGGACACCTGATCGACTTCACACTTGGTGAGTGTATTGCTGAGGACCCAAGGAAATGCAGTGTCAAGGGATCTATATTTGCAGGTAGTGCGTTACCACCACCAGAAGTGTATTGGAAGGGGATCTGTATTAACTGTTATGTTGCGTTCACACCATGTGCGAAGAAAACAATACATGTGAGTGAATTATATGTAAAGACATGATTAGATGCAAATGCCCGTCAGGCAGCGATGGACGTGAAAGTGGCGTGAATGAAGCGAGTAGCCTGATTTTGCATCATTAGCTTTTTCACAAGAGTCCAAGGACATATGATGCCGAGGACATACTGGTGGAAGTTCAGTCAAGATTTAGAGATTTCATGCACGTATGATGGAATTATATGCACGTATGAAGCGAGTTAACACAAAATGTTTTAGCGTTTAACTCGCTCAAGTAACACGAGGTGGACGACCTGTGAGTATCTGTCACTGTAGCGTCTCCTACCTGCCTGTAAAACAGCAATCAAACCATAAACCTCCTTAAGTCCAGATCTGAGTGGAATACTGTGGAGATCAGCTGTGAAGTCCGGTGGCCGGTGCTGTTCTGCAGCGAGCAAAACATCCTGGCGCAGATCATTTACTGGAGTTCGCCAGCCTGACGCTTACGCAGCATTTGAATATAGTTACATGCACAGGCGTTCTTGGCTTTCAATGTCCGATAATCTACCACTAACGTTTTTGTCTCGTCTCATCAATGAAAATGAAACATAGATTTGGTCATAGTTTTTATTATCAAATTCCTCCCGACGTTATTCCTGCCTGCCTGTCCTGTTTGACTCGGCTAAACGTCATGATACGAAAGCTGGATACTATCAAAATGCCATTTCTTCTGACTTTAAAGTGTTCAAACATAAAGAAGATCTCATAAAGACGAACATGCTCGTCTTCCACTTTGCTAAAATCTCTTTAAATCAGATCAGTCGCTATTCAGGGTCACCATCTCTACAGAGTTACTAATGATGAGTGATAACTAATGAGTTTTAATGATATTTAAATAGATGAGAAATCTTCCCGCTACAGACAAATTTGTTTTGACATTTATGTCTAAAGTGATAATTGTTTTCCCTGAGCATGTGGCCATATGCATGTAGCATGAAGACATGCTTAATGTCACAAAATGCTAATTAACTCGATTATAAATAGAAATGAAAACATGTCACCCTTATTTTTCTTCCATTTAAACACTTATCTATCTATCAGCCAACTCCAGTTTTACTTTTACACAGTTCCACACAAACACTGACCGCCATAGATATACTGCCATCCATTGAGCACCTGGGTGTGCCACGCTGAACAGTACATAGATAATATCTGCAGATGGAGGAGGAGGCAGGTTCCCCTCATTTTGCAGTCCTGCCACCCCTCAGCTAGCTGATCTTCATTGCGTGTGTGTTAACATACACACATTTGTATTCGACCCATCATGTCTATTGAATTGGCTGTGATGAAGTGCTAATAAGGCGCATGCAGATGCAACATGTGTCAGTAAATGGCCTTATGTTCATGTTAGTGTACTTATGTGACTGTGTACATATGGCAGCCTGCGGGTGTATGTCAGTGTGTCGATGACAGATTGTCGGCCTGCGTGCATGTGTGTGTGAGAGAGGAAGTGTGTTTTCATGCAGCAAGTGAGGTATTTTTCATCTAACGCAGCCTGTAGAGAAAAGGAAAGGCGTTCCTTCATATATATATTCATATATATGTCTGATAAACTATAGCCATCATATTACTGGTGAAATATGTGACAGGGTGTTGGCTAATACAACCAGCATAGAGCCATGATAAGTTACACATCACATCGCGTTGAAATGTTTGTTGTGTGTGTGTGTGAGTGTGTGTGTAGTATTTTTTCAGCTGATAGTATTTTTATTAGCCGGTGATAAACTGTAGCCGTCATATCAGTGTGAAAATGGCGGTGTGTGTTTGCAGCAGAAACCATTCATACAAAGCCAAGATAAGCTCCGGCCATCATATCAGAGTGTGTGTGTGTGAGCAGGTGTGTGTTTACGTGAAGTCAACACCATCCATACAGACACAGAAAAACACTGCAGTCGTCATATAAATATGTCTGTTAGCATCGTTTTCTTTTTTTAAATCTTTCTGAATCTGTTCACATAAACCCATGACAAGAATGTATACTGGTTGCTATGGCGACATGATGTTAAATATTCCCTACTTGGCCACTGGTGGGAAGAACCACACAGCTAATTATCCAAATATACTTTACTTTCTGAATGGATCAAATGCTGATAGTGAAACAAGTCATTTTAGGGGAGGTTGTGATGGCAAAAAAAGGATCAACTGGTTTAGGGAACCCTGTGATAGTCCAGCAACCTGTCTTGAGGTGTACCCCGCCTCTCACCCCATGTCAGCACAGATAGGCCCCTGCAACCCCAAACAGGATAAGCTGTTACGGAAAATGAATGAATGAATGATTTAGAGAAGTCTGTTTTACAGTTTAAAGGTCGTTGCACACCAAGTCTGTATTTTTCCGTCCAAAATTTTTGCACATTTATTATAAATATGACATCATGTTTGCACACTGACTCCAAAACAACATTTTCGGAACAGGTTGTGTTTTTTCTCGTCTGTCCAAAGCCTTAGAGAGCTGTTTGACAAAGAAGCAGTGACGAAAATGTTGCGTAACCTGCAGGACACATACATCAGCAACAAGAAATAGGAACAGATTGCTCAGGATCACTTCATAACTCAGATGGCACTTCATCAGGTCAGATAGTAATATTCAGGAGAGTGATGTTGACGGGGAGGACGTGGTCCGCACACAGGCAGAGTGAGTGACAGTGTGGAGGCAGAGAGGGAGGACAGGAGTGAGAGCGGCGACAGTCAGGGAGGTAACTCCAGTGGAGAGATGCAAGGGAGCAAACGTGTCTCCAAGTGTTTCCATTGTGTCTTGTATTGTGAATTTTTGCAGTGAATAGAACAATAAAATGACTCAGCGTGCAAAGTTTCTCTGCGTAACAATTGGAAAACTCATTTGAAAAATATGGACTTGGTGTGCAGAGGCTTTGAGTCTACGAGGTTGAGTCTTTTTGGGCTCCATGGCGTCACATGACCAACCTGCAAGTTGTAATTCCACAGTTCTGCCACTAGGTCAAATTGGCGTCAAAGTCCACCCCTGCTCCTGTTGTTGTAAAAACACAAAGCTCCAAATTACATTTATTTAAAGTGAACAGATTTGATTTTTGATTGGTTACCGTGCCACAGTTTTCCTCCTTTTCCAGGTCTCAGTTCAAGTATTTGATCTTTACCTTCTGCCTGCCTCCCTTGTGCTCCTGATAATGGAGTCACCACTTCTAAAGTCACTTCTAACTCTGCCCTGCTAGATACTGCTTGTGTTTCCACCCGAGGGATCAATGTTAAGTTTAGACCTGGCTTTCACAGAGCCAGAAACACGCTTGCTTGCTGCTAGGACACAGTGTTAGGCCTATATATTTGTTGAAGAAAATATTTTCACCAGACATCATGACCAGAGAGATTTAAATACGTCAGACTTCAGATTTTCCTGGTCAAAAGCTGAATAACAAAACCCTGAGCTCAGCAGTGCTGATGCTGCTTGTTGAGAAACAGACAGACAGATGGGAGGAGACGGTGGATGGTGGATTATTGCACCATCTTTCTGTAAGTTATAACTGACTCCGAACAGAACACTGCTTTGTACTTTATGACCTGCCTGACCAAACCCGCAATATTTTCTAACAAGCTTACCCAAACCGCCCGAGCCCTCAGCCCGTGGCTCGACCCGAACATCACTAATAGGTCCAGTACAGCAGAGGGGTTCACTGCTGGTTAGGCCGCCAGTTCGTTGGGATCAGTTTCTGATTAAAAAGCCACTTTTTTGTGTCTCAGTCTTCAGACTTTACTCCAAGTGCTCCTAAATGGAAAGTGCACAGACACTGAGTCACTGCCCCTCTTCATCCACTAGACTCTAATTTCTGTTTGTCAGCTTCCTGTAACTGATCCCAACCCATTTTCTGATCTGTATCGCCATGCTGTGCTGTTTCAGAGCTGCTGCACTATAAAACGCATTCCTTATAACAGTGCTGGAGAGATCCACAGCCCTCACTGACCAACGATCAATCCGTGAATCATAATTGTCCCAAAAATGTCCACAGACACATAAACACACAAAGATCAAATCACATAAGTACAAACACATTGTCATCATTATCGTGAGATGAATACATCACCGCTCACTCACACATACCTTCTCCTCTCTATCTCTTCTCTCACACACACAGACACACACTCACGCACACCCACACAGCACCGTGCACAAGCTCATGGAGTGTTTTTTCAACGCCATATTAATATTTATGACCAGTTTTAACGGCTGTGGCTTTTACAGCCGGGCTCTCAGCGCTCTGCACTTTATTAATATCATAAGGACAATGTCAGCAGAGCCCTTAAAGAGGGTTATGGGTGTGATGGAGAATGTGTGTGTGTGTGTGTGTGTGTGTGTGTGTTAGCGTGCACATATGTGTGTGTGTGCATAGGTAGATTTTTGAAAAAAGTTTGGTGTGAACAGTGTGTGTGTGTGTGTGTGTGTGTGTGTGTGTGTGTGTGTGCACAGGTGTGTTAAGTAGTGTGTAGTGAGGAGACGTGTGTATGTATAAAGGCTATTGAAATAAAAGAGCAGTGTGTGTGTGAGCAGAATACGCTTGTGTCAGCCATCTTTCTCCTTCTCCTCTCAATTTTTAAACTCTCAGATAGATAGATAGATAGATAGATAGATAGATAGATAGATAGATGCAGTCTGTAGTTGTGTGTGTGTGAGGTCTGCTCTTCTATAAATAGGAACGGAAATATTGATCCTTCTCAGGCCTGCTTGACTTTCCCCTTGTATTGAAACTCAGTCTGGTGCAGTGTGTGTGTGTGTGTGTGTGTGTGTGTGTGTGTGTGTGTGTGTGTGTGTGTGTGTGTGTGTGTGTTTGTGTGTGTGTTGTCGTGTGCCTTAGATACTATGAGATCCCAATCTCTCACCAGACGAAGGGTGCATGCCAGGGGGAAAAGTTGCCAACAAGCCATTACAGAGCTGCCGCAGGGAGTCCAGTGTCACAGCCAGATACACACACACACACACACACACACACACACACACACACACACACACACACACACACACACATATGGATGAATGAGATATTGGTCAAGTGGAATGCAGGGGTATAGATCTGTGGCTGAGCTATCAAGTAAAGGGCAGAAGGGAAGGACAAAAGATTTTTTGGTGTAAACACTTGAGCCAAACTTTCTTGGCTTACTTTGGTTGTGTTTTATTTTCTTATTTTGTTTTAGCTTCTCTTTGATTTCATTATTTTTTTCTACTTTGCAGTTTGTGTAATTCCAGAGAATAATTTACGAAATACACTTTACACTATACTACTACTACTGATGATAATAATAACTGCGGTTGTATTATTTTTTGTGTGAATTAGCCCTGTAAACCAGGGTAAAACTATCTTTATGAAACAACACACTCTTCATCTAAAGAATCATGTCTGCTTCCATTTGTTCCTCTAACAAACTTCTGTCTTCTATCTTTTGCTCTTCTCTATCATTTCCCATCTCATATCTGTCCACTGACCAGCCTGTTGGTGATGGAGGCTTCAGATGTGCACTCTTTTGTTTTGGTATTTTTATTCATTTTTGCTTTATTTTTTCCCCCCCACAGACTTAATAATATATTATTAAACTTAAACACTAATATAAAATTTTAGTTTGAGGTGATGAGAACATAGACGGTGAAATATCCATGTATTCCTAGTAGACCAGTGGTTCCAGTGCTCCACGCTATCACAATATCGTACACTGTGTTGAGTAACAGCTGAAGGCAGTAACATTTAATAATTGTGTGTTTTTATATTTATTATTTATTTAAATGATGTAGTTTAGTGCTGAAGACACAAAGTGTCGTACACTGTAAAAAATGATGAAGTGATCTTACTTAAAAATATCTTGGAAACTGGTTACTTTGAAAAAGCTAAGTAGACAGACTATTAGTCTTACGATATGTTTTATTTTTTTACCGTTACCATATTATTTTAGTAAAATCAACTTGTCAGATTTTAAAGTGTTTATGAACATACTTTTGTGTACTATGGTGCAGGGGTGGATGATATATCGAATAAACTCAAAGTATTGCAGCTTGTTCCACGTGGGATATATAAAATTAGTGTATCCTCAACATCGAGTATAAATTGCCACATAGTTCTCCTTTTTTTAAGCCACTAACTTCAGCGTTTCCGTTCTCTTGCTCTCTCCAGTGGCTCATTTCGTCTCACAGACACACACAAATAAAGCAAGACTCACACTTCTCCACCCATCCAATTCACTTTGTCCTGAGCAGTAATGTGTGAGCAGGCGCAGCGTGTGTCTTATAAGCAGGGCTCAGACATAGCATTTGTGTGTTTTGTATCTGCAGGGCTCCTGACCACTAGTATTTAGTCCCAGTTTGCAACCATGGAGCACCACTGCGACTAGCAACTATTATTAATAAATAAACTGGAGAGCTGTTAGTTTGTTTCAAGCACACAGTGAACAAATCCTACGTTTAATGTCACTGTGGTAACAGTTTAACAATAGTGTAAGCAGATGGAGCGAGTGTATTTTGTATCTGCGGGGCTCCAGACTGTGACCATTTAGTAACATTTTGCGACCATGGAGCACCACTGCAGCCAGCAAATACTATCACTATATGAACTGGTGAACTGTTCGTTTGTTTCCAGCTTATAGTGAATAAATATTTATGCTGAAAGGTGCTGTCTAACATTTAACTTTCTGCCAACTGCTGACAACAAACTGTTGACCGGAAGCTTCATGTTCACAGCAAAAACATCAAGACTTTTGCCCGAGATGAGCCGGGTGCATCAAAATCTGCCGGGATTTACTTAGTTATAACAACATTTATTCAAATTTATTTGAACTGAACTTTCTTGAACTTCATGATAACAGCACTGTATTTAACTTTATCTTAACTGTAGTTCATTTAATATTTTTGCATTTGAGTAGTCTACAGTAGTTAAGAGGAGATTTCAAAATACCATAAAAATACTGCAATGTTATTTTTAAGCCATACCGCCCAGCCCTGCTATGGTCATAAATATATAAATATATCTCTTTTGAACTGCAATAGATTACTTTCCACCACCTCAAACTCAAAATGGTTCATGATGGCAGACTGGATGAATACTTTTTTTTTTTTTTTACCTGACTTTTCATTTTTGCTAATTTTGAAGTTTGCAGATTTTCAGTTTGTGTTTAAAACCACTGATACTGTTTTATTGCTGTCATGTTATTGCCCTCATTTGAATAATACCAATCATACTATTAACCGCTGTTGCTCAGTATAGTGTTTGATAAAGCATTAGCCCGGAGCACAAGAGTGAATAATGGATGCTTATGATGTCTATGTTTTCATCAAAGTTAACGAACAGGCCAGTCTCCAGTGGGAAAAAAGTGCAATTTTTTGGGTGAGTGAAACGATCATTTCACAAGCCATAGAGCACCTTATTACCTCTAATTTATTTGATTGACTGCTGACCATGTCACAGCTGATTTACAGAGGAGGATTTCAGCCAAGTCTTGCCTGTAAAATCTTCTCTAGATGGTGTGATGAGCCTCCAAATGGATTCTTCTTGTAAAAATAGTAGACTAAAATAGACAAAACATATTGACCTGACTGGCAGCATAGAAAGTCTCAGCACATGACCACACAACGAGATAGACACGCTGTCAAACTGTCAGCCTGACAGGCAACCACTCAGCGTCTGTAAAAGCTTTATGAGACAAATCCAGAGAGACAAAGTTGATAGACAGCAGAATATTTCACAGGTTTTCTTATGAGGACACATAAACAGACAAATAGACACAGGTGTACAAGTTGAGCAGGTGGATAAGAAGAGTAACTAAAACACATGAAGATAAAACATGTAGCCTGTTAGTTTAAAATGTTTACGAGTCAGAGACAGTTTTTCATTCAAACCATGAACTAATCCAATGTGTTTGTCCTTCTTCTGGGTTTTGCTCTGTTGTCATCATCGGCCTCACCTCACCATGCTTCAGAAGACATGCTTATTCCTACTCTTATTACCTGTAAGTAGAGATTTCACATCAGGAATAACTTCTTTTCTCAACCCATTATTTGTTCCGTATGACAAGCCTCTGATTTCTGTTAACATTTTTTCTTGTTTTCCTGCATCCTGTTTGACTTGTGTCATATTTAATCCCATAATGAAATTGAGGACATACACCGTTGCCTCTCAGAAATATTCAAAACCCTAAAGACACGCTGACAACATGCTGACAGAAAAACTTCCTCTGGCCATAATAGAATTCACATTTCACCTGTTTGCTTACGTTGCCAGCCAACTAGATATTTGCGGTGCATGATAAAAGGTCTGCAGGATTACCTGCCAAAGACAAACTTTGACTTGATGCCTGGTAGACAAACTCAGCAGCCTGCGGGCGCAATAAGCCATTTGGCAGGTGGCAATAAATAATAATTCTGAGAGAATATAAATTCATTTCAGTGGTACAGCATAGCCCACACTGTTGTGCTGTAAAACTAGAAGCATGGACACTTTCAGCAGCTTGCATCGGATGAACTGATCTGGCGGCCATGGCCATTGTTCTACCAAATATAGTAACCCTAACTGTTTTCAAATCAGTGTTAGCTTACATACATTTAATTAAGACCAAATCACATCCAATCGCCAGAATAAATTGACATTGTACATTTCCACAAACCACAGATATATGGCATTTGTATGTTATCATGTCATGATTCTACAGAAACTTTATGTTTCTTTATGTTGCAACAGTGCTGTTGTGAATATGTTGTTAGGTTTAGGCGCAAAAAACACTTAGTTATGGTTAGAAAAATGTAATGTTTGGCATAAATATGCAGTTTTGATGACATTATTCAGTCAGAGGTGCAGCAGGTGTGTTTCACGTGTTTCTTATTCCAATAGCTCTACAAAAGAGGATTGGTGTACCATTGGAAAACGCCGGTTCCCATCGAAAGTTGTGCTCGTAATTCATACAAGGAATCACAGGGGCTGATTCTCTGTAGCAACTTTTAAAAACTTTCCATTGAAGTTTAGTAAATATGCAGGGAGCAAGTGGTTAGCCAAGAAAATGTACTGAATCCTGTGTCCTGAAAGTCACATCTTAGACCTTGCAAATATCATCACCAAGTTACACACACCCACTATTAGTGACAGATCATGTCTGTTGGAGGAGTTGCTGGATAAATTCTCTTACAGACAATTTAGCAGTATTTTTTAGTAAACAGACAGACAGACAGACAGTGTTTCTGAAACTTTCCGTGCAGATTTTTGAAACTCTAGATGTGACAGAGACACGTCACATTATCAGACACGCACCGTGTAGCAAAGCACTCCTCTAACTGATGAGTGCACGGAGTATATTGGCTGGCTGAAGGTTCTCTGGACAGGGACATGTGATTTAACTCCAGCATTAGTTTGGTGGTGAAGGCGAATTTTCAGTCTTACTTCATCTGCATTGTTTGCACGGTCCGTCTCTTAAAGTGTCTCACCCTAAAAGGTCAATGTAATTCACTGTTATCTTCTCCACCAAGTGGCCATTTCCTGCTTATTAACCAATTCTAATGAAGAGCTATTATAGCTGTCTCTTCATACATGCACAAGCACGTACAGGCTCACACACTTACAAATACACACCCCAGCAAAGCTGCACAAACACAGACATACTGTTGCCCCGAGCTCACCTACAAATCCCTGCAGAGCATTTCTGAAAATCCCTGCTTCTCCAGCTGTCTTCAAAGCATCTGAAAATTTACTCCAAATCTGCAGCAGAGTCCTAACTGAGCGGAACAGTCATCACATGCCACCACTTCTTCTTAAAACAGCCACCCTGAGGCTGTTTGACCCAACCAGAAATTACTTCTTTACACCCAGAAACTGACACAATTAGAAAGGTGGCAGCCGTCACTGCGGGTTTGCTGCTTTTCCACTCTCTCCGCAGTGTTTAATTTGTTTCGGCAGAAAAAAATGAAGACACACTGCTTATTGACTTTCAATGCGCCTACTTTGCACACACATACACACCAACACATAAAAAAAGATATATTCAGAATCATAAACACTAACACACACACCTCAAATACCAAACACACAACAAACACTTTGCAGGCAAAGCTGCTGTTAGCTGGTGCTGTTGGGAGGCATATTTCTTCACTGTTTATATAGAAATTCCAAAATATATTGTGTTTATATTAAAAACTGAATATTGGCTGTCAATCAATATTAGATCATTTCATTTTTCTAATTTTAGCTAATCATTTTGTGTTCAAATATCGATGTTGGTACCAGCATCAAAAGTCTAGCGATGTTTGGACTCTGGTTCCTTAAAAAACAAAATCATAGAAAATAGAAAACAAGGTTACAAAGTGCAATACAGCAGTATTAATGAACAAAGCCTTTTTACACAGCAGTCACTACAAAGTCCCGTCATTAAGCGACATTTGCTTTTTTTCACAGAACCAAACACCATGATCGCCAGTGTATGAATTTAGATAGCAGACCAGCCTTATCATGATAAAAAGGGCATGACTGGCCTGACATTTGCCACCATATCATCAGCCTGTGTGTGAGATATAACACACGTGTCAGCAGCAATTTCTAAAGAATAACAACGGCATAACATGGCAATAACAATCATTTACCGTCCCTGTTATATAGCGGTCAGTAATGCCCTCACTGTGTCCTCATTTTGTAAAAGCTGCCGTTGTTCTTCTTCGAGTTAGCTGCTAACAGCTGCTAGCTGCTTTTTAAATCTCAAGTCGGAACAGTTTTAGAATGTTGCAGAAAACAGTTGCGGCGGTGTGAACTGGTTGTTCTGAGCTCTGAGCTCGTAAAACACATCTCCTGTTTCTACATCCAGTCAGCTTTTAGTGAAGTCTGCTGGTCAAGTCAAGATGACCACAGACGGCGTGTTCGCTCGCTGCTGCAGGTGCTCTGTCCCCACCAAGTTCTCTGCTTCCCTCAGGCAGTGGATCGCCGCTGCAGCTCGCTTTATGTGCGTATACTTATTTCGTGCTGGTTATTTATATTACGTATCTCATTATCGCTGTACTCATTCATGTTTTCAGAAGCTACAAATTATATCCAGCCACAAAATAAATCTAAAAAGCTGGAAACCAGAACTGAAGTACAGAGAGTTGTTGCATAGAGATGATACACCATCTCATCCAGTTGCATTGCTGTGAAACAGCAGATTTTTAGAATGCAAATCGTCGCCTGTTTCAACTTATCTCGTTGCGAATCTTTGGTCTGAATTGGGCTTTACACAGATGTTGATCGCTGCTGTTACTACCACTGCTGCCGGCACTGAGGCGAGACAATTCTGTCTTCCCCTGTTCCATGACAGTACCATTTATAAAGACAAGCAGTGCGACAGAGGGGAAGGCACAAAGCAGAGACACAAATATGTGTTTCATATTATAAAAACAAATGTGTCCTAAATCATTAATTAAAATTGAAAAGGAAAATAAAAATCAATGAGTTCTGTTTTTTTTACGATCTGAAAGAAAAACAAAGCACACACACGCAGTCAGAAATTATAACACAAAATAGCAGCTGCACACACACACATATGTACATACACACAGCCCAAGGATGTTTACTGTCAGATGAGAGAGGGATTTAAAGTTGTGCACGACTCCTGCAGTGTGTGTGTGTGTGTGTGTGTGTGTGTGTGTGTGTGTGTGTGTGTATATCTATCTATACTCTCTCTCTCTCTCTTCACCCCTCTGTATCCCTCAATCTCTCCCTCCCTCGCTGGGTCGGCCTCTAAATCCTGTGATACGCAGATGAAAGTTTGTTTGGGCTTCGCCTGCAGCCTCCTCTGGAGCAAACGCTGTCATCCTGAAGTGACTGACTGCCTGTCTGACTGCAGCGCTGGCTGGGGATGGCTCGGGGATATTTGCGCTATCTAGCTGCCATTTGACTGGCTGAGGCCGCTCCAGCCGTATACAGGAGGTCTGTCACTCCCTCGACTAGTGAGACAAATGTCGCTCCCCTTGTTTGATTGGACGCCTTGAGGTTGCCCCATTAACTCGCCAGACTTCTGCTAAAATAAATGCAATGCCCTCCGTGCAGCCACTTTTAGGAAAAGAACAATACTGGTAACCAATGATGACGGTCGCAGCTTACAGCAACTTAGTAGAATATAGTCTCTGGCTTTTGTCTGATATCTGGTGTCTGTAAAATATGTTAGTTTAGGTTGTACGCGTTAGCTCAGAGTGCTTAAGGGGCTTGTTTGCTATATTGAGTAAATGCTGATGTTACCCTGAACGTCCTGCTGCATCCTGTTCAAAATCTCAAGAACAAAAAGGATCTAAATAGTTGATGATTCATATTAAACGGCCAAATCCGATTTGACCGACACAATTTTGAGTCATCCATAGTTTCGACAGCATTTAAATAACTGATGGCACAAATGTCTTCAGTGACTCTTTAACTGGTTGCATTCTTGGGCTCTTGACAAATAGTACTATAACCATGTTAAATAAATCAAATAGAGTTTCTTTGTTTCCTTTTTTAAAGATATACTATGCAGGTTTTTCCTTGATTTTCTCAATCATGCCCTCTGCTTGTGTACTTTTTCTTATTTTTTGTCTTCAGGATGTTCATATGCGTGTACCCCAACAGTGCTCAAGTAAGGTAGCGAGCAGGTGCCAGACCATGCAGCACTCATCCAAGAGATAAAGCACCAAAACATAGCGAGGCAAAACACCAAACGAGAGTGAATCTGAGGGTGGTTTTTACTTCCACTTTCACTGGCAAGCAAGAACTGACAACACTGCATAGTATATCCTTCAACTGCAATCCACCGCCCAAGAATTTGCAAACAAAAAAGTTTGTGTATACGAGAAAACCCCTGTGATTCAATTGAATAGTCACATACTGAAAATTACCTTCCAAATAAGCTGTAAATATTTATAAAGAATCCCAGAGAACAGACGCCTGCAGCACAAGACACATGCAAACTGCATTTTAAACTTATTTAAATGAATTATCAAGGCCGTGGAGTGGGAGGTCTAAACATTATTTTGAGTTCAGATTTGGTTTTTAAAGGCATATGGAGGTGGGAAAGTAAGTTGGCGTCTGTATCTGCTCACACCGGGCAGTTGGTGAACCACAGTCACCCAGAGAATTGGAGATTTTGCACCAGACTAGCGTACTTGTTGTTATTGTCTAGATTTTGCTGGCTGTATTGAGAAGTAGGAGCTCTTGTGGTCTGGCAAAATGATATGTTTGATTAAATGTGGTTGTCAGGCGTTACAACATGATTATAATGGAGAATTGATGCAGTGGGCCAAATTCAAAAACAAAAATGTCACATTAGAAAAAGAAATACAAAAGAAATCTCACAAAAAAGCACTTGTTTAGTCAGAGGTCAGAAGGGCAGGTGCTTGAACACCACCTGGGTCTACCTGTGCACACGTGATTATCATGCCATAACCCTGTAAATAAAATAAATCAGTGAAAGAAAAAATGGCTTAAACTCACAGGCTTAATTGGAGCGGATATTACTTCTATTTGGGTGATCAGTGGCACACAATGAAAACAAATTGAAGTGCTGTTTGACAAAGTGGTAACTTCATGGGAAACTTTACTTAAAGCACAAAAATCCACCAAACTGCATCTTCTTGGTTTTTGAAACACTCAGCGATGAACCCCACTAATGAATTTCACTAATTGGATATCCAGCTTTTGGGAAATGAACCCTTCAAGTGCTCATGACACCTAATATATCAAATGAGCAACAATTAAAAGCTTCTTCTTCTTTTTTTTCGCTCAAGAGTTCACCAAAAGTACCGCTGCGTTGCCTCATTCCACCGCCTCATCTCGTGTCTCAGTAATAACGACTCCTCTCCAACCCATCAGAGAAAGCGCCCCCCCCCCCCCCCCCCTCCTCTAAAAAAACAGCGTATCCACCACGCATCCCTCATTATCGACACATCAAACGGCCTGCAATTAACGTCGCCGGGGGCACAAAGTAGTCCATGATTCTCACCGCGGTCGTCACCCGGCGGGGTAACCTTAGTGCTTAATGAACTGCCGCCGTGACATTCATTAAAGAAGGATTATGTCGTGCTCATTGCCACTTACAATATGCAAGGAATCTGTCATTTAAACGAGTCCATTAACGGGATGAATGTGTGATAGGTAGAGGTGCGGAGAAGGAGGGGGGGAGGAGAAGGCCCTTTCTCTTCCCGCGAGTCACACATTTCTGTTGGTTTTTCCTCCTTTCGCTTTATTCTCTTCAGTGTTTGTCACCTCCTTCATCTTCTTCTTCCCCTTTTCCCTCCTTATCTTCCCACCGTTATCTTTCCTCTTCACTCTCGTTGTTCCTCATTCTCTCTCCATCTCTTCATCTTTTCCATTTGGCTCTCCTTCCTTTGCTCACCTCCTCCTCCACGTCTCCTGCCCACTTTCTGTCAAAGTGCAGTCAGATAGCCAGGAATAGGCCACTCTAAGCTCCAATCACGCAGGAGGTTTTGAGGCTCCGTCGCCTGTAAATTGGCGAGGAGTAGAGGAAGGTTGAATCTGGGGTTGATGGAGGGAAATTATTATGGGAGAAACTTTGCCAGGCCATTCCTCCTTTTCTGTCATGCACTTCTTTCTCTCTCCAGCACCCTCTCTCCCTCTTGTTTCCCAGGTTGTTTTTTGTCCCCTCATTTTCTTGTTTATTCTTGAAGTGTTTCACTTGTCCCATGACTCTGAAGGATAAGCGACTACAGCTGATGGATGGATGGATGTTTGATTTGTTTACCTGCTCCCTTGTTCTTTTTTTTAACCGCTGCTTTGTTTCTGGTTTTATAATCTCTGTTATTTTTCATTTCGTTGTCTCTTTGCTGAATTGCTTGTAAAAGTACTCAAGGACAAGTACAGCTCATCATCTGATCCCAGACACACACACACACACAGTATACAATGATACCACTTTAATTTCATATCTCTGAATATCGTTAGGTCACACACGCTTATTATTGCCAGTATTCTGTGAGCCAGTGGAATGATAGGGATGAAAAGAGATGTTGCCTCCACAGCTGACCTCTCGCTTATTGCTTCCTGACCCAGAGAACGCTCTACAAATGCAGTGATGCGCACACACACACACACACACAAAGATTGTAGATAAAAATGTGCACAGTAAGTGCAGATTATTGTGTGCTCTCATATTACAGTAAAGGAAACCCAGTTGCCCGAATAAATGTCTTTGTACATTTCTGAAAAACATGAATTTGTTACATTTGTTCAATTTATATAAAGTGGGTACTTTAAAACTTCACCGTTCTCAAAGTCTCAGTTTTATGTTATGACAACGCTGTGGTTAATATGTGGCAAGGTTTAAGCACAAAAACCACTTGGTTGGAGTCAGGAAAACATCATGTCTGGGCTTCAAATACCCACTTTTGCCACTACAAACATGGCTGGATGTGCCTTCAACTTGGTCCTAAACAGTGCTTGGCAAGCACTTGTATACATATGTGATCTGAAGATATGTATGAATCGCACAAATGTAGCATATGCATTGTTTGCTGTAATGCACAATGCAGGCGGCAACCTCCGAGGCTGAGAAATTAAGCAAATGCAGAAGTGCCAAAGACCGCAGTTTATTGAATGGCCACTTGAGACTGGTTCCAAAACAAAGTAAATCGCCATAGACACCCATGTTACAATACCCAACTTTACAGCAGAAATTAACATGTTTACAGCCTGGTACAAAAATGATTTTGGTCTCTATGGCTAATTTCAACATTGATGACAACTGTCGCTACCTGTCGCTGCAGTCTCAAAGTCAATCTGCCCCTTGCTCCTCCACATTCCCAGCCTCTTGTCAAAAAATGTTTTATTCTGGCTCCAAAACCAAGACAGCGACGGCCAAATTGCTGAACTCAAAGCTTCAAAACGGCAGTCCACAACCCAATGGGTGATGTCATGGCAGCTACATCCATTATTTATACAGTCTATGGTACAATGCAAACATTTTATTCTGGCAGCTGTGCTGGTAAAAGCACACAGACAAGCTCAACACGCACACACAGACACACCAACACATACATGAATGCAAAGATGGACAACAGCCCAGTCTCTATAAGAATTCTGTTCATATTGGGTAATTCTGCAGCCATGGTTTGTATCCAACACCAGCGTTTACTGTCGCCTGTGCAGGCATTAATGTTCCCTTTTATGTAGTGGAACAAAAAACAAGTATTTGCAGGCTGGGAAGGAGGATTCATGTTTAACTTTGAGGAGTTCAGGTTCTACCTCAGGCCAACCAGCACAAAGCTTTGATTTTACACGTGATCTGACATTTACCTCATAACGAATAGTCACAACTGTCAGTTGTATTTTTAGGCCTCATTATTTTGCTTTAAAATCTGGTCGACGAGCTGTTTAAACAGATCAGATAAGCCTCTTGTAGGTGTTAATTGGTTAAAGTCAGTACAGTGTGTTCAATATAATGAGCTTTTGCGTGTGTGTTTAAAGCAATGTCTATACATATACAGATTTTTTTGTAAATGCATATTTTATCCTCTCGTCCACACCCGAACAGAGTTGTCCATAAAACAGAGATTTTGGCCCTAAAAGTGCAGACTTTTTAAAAGTCCAGTTACTGTTTATTTCTTTGGATGTTTAAAGCTTATGTAATCATTTTGAATAATGAAGGTCATGTGAACAGAAGTATTTTTTAAAACAGAGGGGGAAACATTGTGAAATATTTGCAGGACCATGTTGTTGACAATGCAGTGACTTGCACGGCTTTATAAATTTGTGGAGTACTGGCTTTTGATTGTGGAAATGTAGTAGTTGTAGCAGCAGTCAGGTTTGCAGCAGCAACGCTGTCTGTGTGAACACTGTACACATGCAAGCATTTGGATGCATTTTTGTGTTCTCATGTGGCAGAAGATATTTTGAATAATGAAGGTCATATGGACAGTATTATTTTTTAAAGCAGATGAAAAATATTTGTTTTCAAAAATATCTGTATATGTAAAGAAAGGGCCCACATGTCTAAAGTGCAGATGAGAATTTCGTCTAAAGAGTCATGACTCATTCAACCAGGAACTTAAACAATACTCATCGATATTTTTTTTAGCCTCTGTTTAACCAGCTGCCTTTCTGTCACTTTGAAGAAATGTTGTGCAACGTCTTCATTTGAGTACTTATTCATTTCCTGCTCTCCACCAGTGACACCATACTGTAGTGACTCAACCTTTATGTAGTTCATGAAAGCTTCTCGGCTTGTTCAGAGAAACTTGATTAGTCACTGTAGGGAAGAAGCTATGATTAACGTGCTACAGGAAAGTAGTATTCGTACACTTCTAATTTGTCTTTCAGAGTGACTGTGCAGGAAGGAGCAGTTTTCCAGAGACACATGTAAGCAGGCGTATTAGGCGGCTTCGTGATAGGTCACTGAGAAACACACCCACTCACCGGCCAGTGTGCACCGACAGCCAAATACAACAGACACGTGTTCGTGCACAGGCACAGGCAAACACACCGAACGCTCAGCACATGCAGTACTTACACAGCCTTCCAGGAGATCAAGTGTTTGCTTACAGAAATAAGAACACACATACACATGCATGCATTATAGCCAATGCTGGCGTGCACACACACACACACGCAGCCCACTGTGTGCCATTCGTGACTGGATGTCAGACGCTTTAAGTAAGTTGAAGAATGTGTTGGTGGTTTCTGGAGGAGGTTTTCTTGTTGACTTCTGAAAAAGAAGTGTGATGTTTCTTATGTGACTCAACTGGAGACGAATTTAAAAATAATGCGTTACTGATACACATATTAGCGAGGGTATCTGTTGTTCATTTGCAAAGCACTGCAGGCAGTAAACACTGCTTGTACACACTGTGAGACACGCGGTTAATGGGTCTCTCTGTTCTGACAGTTTGTGGGCAGTGTAGGATTCTCAGATCGCTATGTTGTGTTTTACTGCTGCGCGCTGTTGAAAAGGCAAACCGTGATCTGACAAGTAAATAAAGTAACTGGTAAAAAAAAAAAAAAACTTAAAGCAAAAATAGATAAATGAATGTGCATATCATCAACTCCAACCATCAATACAGCTAAAACACCCTTAATGTTTATTCCTCAAAGTTGATCTTCAGAGTCTCTGAGGAGCAGTTGTGGTTCAGAGACACTATTCAAACAAAAGCTGTAATTAAATGTGAAGCTTGGGCTGCTCTGAATAAGCATTTTATTGCAGATGTGTGGGCAGATTCTGGTATTTTTCACCCTGGCGTATTTTCCTCAAATATAGCCATTGTGACTGTATTACTTTTTTCATCAAATGTAGGGCTTATGTCAATTAAAAAAAAAAAAAAACACACGGGAAAACCTGCTAAAAATAGGCAATAGACTCATTCCCCATCTCCAATTGCTTGTCTCTGAGTCCGACTGAAGATAACAAACACAACGTAATCCCTTGGAACAGCTATTATGGCTAACTGCACAAGGATCTACATATGGGTCAGCTTCCCTGCTTATTCTCTTAGCTACCATTGTACTGTTAGCTCATAGAGGGCCATCCCTCTAATTACAGTGCATTTTACTGTTATAATAGCTTTCTCTTACCATATGGAGAGGTGACCATTTGGTCCAGTGCAAAGTTAGCCTGACCTCTAACATCCTGTAATGTACCGTACGTCCTGTACACTCTATAAAAGTAAGAGTTATACACGTTACAGGCTGCCGTACAGGCAGACATGGTGGTCACAGTGGTTATGCAGTATGCATCTGGGTCGTCTGGCCATTAGATGGAAACTCTGTGCAGACATTTGTAGCTGAAATGCACCACTAAACACATGTCAATAAATCAGTTTTCATTGAACTTCAATAGAAATTCAGCAAAACATGCATAGTTCACAGTTTTGCTGGAAAAGCTAAACTGCTTTGATTTGCACTGCTTATAGCAGCTGGAGAATAGAACTGCACCTTCCCTTCTTTTGTTTGTATTGAATTATAGCAATGTTTCTAGTCAATCAAGGCCCATGCTGTAAATGAATGTGCACTGATTTTGAAACTGAAGAGAAATTTAGTGGACGCTGAACACTTTGATTTGCAGTTTGTGGTGCATTTCAGCCACAAATGCCCTCACATACATTGACGATCAGAAGTTTGGAATCACCTGTTGTATAGATTTTTTTCTTCTTTCATTCAATAATGGCAAACAGTAAAATTCAGACACCATATACATTTGAAATAGTTTTGGCCCAAAAAGACAAAGAATTCAATGATTTAAATGTCCTTTTAGTTGATTTACCCACAGTGAAGCATGACAGGGGAGAATACGGCACTGAACTTGGATTTTGACTTTGTTTTCCAGTCCAGAGAAGTGTAAGTGACCCTCGATCATTGCTGAATCACAACAGTGTAATTGGGTCCTAAATACTTTTGAGAAGCTATTTTTCTTTGGGACCTCTGCAGTCGACTCAGTGGTTAGATTGAATAGGTGTGATTTATCAGTCCAGAGTACGTTCAGCTGATATTTCCTGGTCCAGTTCTAATAGTGCGACGCCTGGACCACCCTCTGTTTCTGTTGTGCAGTTTGAAGAAGAGATTTGCTAAAGCAACACATTGCCTGTTAATACCAGTTAATGTTTCTTTTTCCAATGACTGCTGATTTCCTCTGTTCCTATTTAACATTTCTGTATGTACCCCTGGAGAAAGATAATTGATTGTTGAATCCCAAACACAGGTTGTCAAATACCAGTGACCTCAGGTTGATAGTTGGACCAAACCCTAAACTTAAAGCAACATTATTTGACAACCTGCGGATGACGCTTAAAAATCAACTTTATTTCTTTAGAATTATATACTGCACCTACCAACTGTTGCTCAGATGGGTCTTTGTCCCTTTTTGTTCTTTCAGTTGTCAGTCTGGTTGAGCCATTGCACAACCTTTTGGTTTAGTCATAAAAAAGTCTGACCCTGAAGGAAGCCTGTGGAAATACTTAAGCATATTGTGCTGACTTACTGTATGTTACACCACTGAACACTGAAAATAAGTTTGCTTTCTATGGAATCCAACAAGCACAGACTTTCACCCAGGAGACCGGTGTTTGCTTCCTGTAAGATTATAAAGCCAAACCCTGTTCTTTTTTGCTAAACCCAACCACGTTCATTTGGTGTTGAAAGGAAAAAACATCAGTTGGTGGTGTTGTACCGACGTAGCGCTTTTATTTTGAAAGAGACTGTATGTAAACAGTAAATTTCCTGTGAAAACAGAAGTGTATTTTGAAAGAAGACAATGCATGTAACAGGCAGAGCTTGACACGGCGTCCCAGAATGTTAACAACCAACACACCCAGGGTAAAACTTGTGTCCAGATACAGATACAACATGAAAAGTCCATGAACCAAACGTCAATGCGTGATGAGGTCGGAGTGAGAATGTGTTTTTCTTGCATGCTGCCACAGTGAATGGAAAATCCAAAAAAGGGATATATTTTCATGAATTGGAGTAATTGGGGATCATGTTCAGCATCAGCAAAACTATATCAAAACATTTGTTTCCAAACTCTCACACAACTTGCGCAGTATAATCTGCGTCTCATTTATCCACTTGTGTTAACATGCAACATGGGATGTTTTCACAAAAATACTGATCATACGCCTGCACTAATGAGACTTGAGTTATACTGCATGAGAGTTTGAAAACAGATATTTGGATAAAGTGTTGCTGTTGGTCCCCATTTACTTTTTTACAATTAATAAAGAATGTTTGCCTTTTCTGGATTCTCTGTTCACCTCCATTCCTCCATTCACCCCTGAAAGTTTTTGTTCAGGAATACAAGGTAACAGAAAGAGTTAAGTTAAAGATTAATTGATATACAAATGGTCATTTTGTGGGTTAAGTATTCCTTTAACCACAGTGGGCTGCAGTAAGACATTAGTGAAGTAGATAACCATTACAGCTATAAAGAAAACCATTTGGAGCTATTGTGAGAGAAAAGGAAACTCACTGTGCTTATTGGCTCTTCTTGGATTTCACTGTAACCCCCAGATCAACCCAAAGCTTTTAGGGCGCTCTGTAATTCAAAGTTACATCATATTTTGCAGTCCGCTGGTTTTCAAGTGGATCAAGACCTATTTCTGTTATCCTTAGTCTTAAAATACAGGTCACATATAAAAGAAAAATGTTTGAGAAAAAATGAACTCGTGTCATTTGCTTGATCTGCGAGGTCTCAGTCAATATTTGTTGACATGAGCAACTTGCTCTCAAACCAAGAGGCCACAGAGCTGTTGCTTTGACCTCTGTTGTTAGCTATTGAGAAGCCTCTCCGCTGACAGAAAATATCATTCATTGATTTATTTTCCTTTATGTAACAGGCACTTATTTTTAACTTTCAAATTATCTTAAGTTTTGGAACATTTTGAACCAGTTTCAGCAAAGCTAATGTCGTACTTATTGTCCTTCTTAGAGTGACTTTTAATGATTAGAAACAAAACAGAGGAGGCACTAATGGTACGAATGGTATGTTTCTGCAAGCCACAAATATGTTACATTTGTATGTTTCACCATTTTTAAAGTAACATAGTATATGATAGGGATGCGAGATACTGGATTTTTTTGCATGTAACAACTCATTTGACCAATAACTAATACTGATATCGGTATATCTGCTTTTTTCCCTCTCTAATTTCAATGATCATCAAGTCCCTGCTGTAGTGGAATTAACATTATATAGAACATGCATACTCTTGTCATGATGGCCTACCAGCAGATGGAAAATGCATGTTGGCTGATTGTAATAGTTCATTTTAAAGCCGATATTGGCCGATGCTGATGACCTAGCGGTATTATCAGCATGTTAGCCAATTCCAATATTTCATTTTAAAGTTAATATCGGCCAATACCAATGACATGCCGATGTTATCGTGTATCCCTAGTATATTGGCTGACTTTGTCATTGGTGGAGGGGATTCTGGATGGTGTGACACACGCCAAGCTGCACACCATTGTTGCAGTCGTGATTTAGCGAGTGATTGCTGTGTTTCCAGTGGCAAATGAAGGTGTTTGTGGCAACCTATTGCGATATTTCCCGCACCGTTTTTTTACTGGTCAGCTGCCTTGTTTCCATCATCTTCTTTTAGGCATGAAAAGCAGCTGTTTTTTTCCGCGACGTCTGTTTTTTCTGACGGGATTGTGCCCCCAAGACCAGGTATTTAAAGCCACAGCACAATCTGTTCCTACAATATCCAAGTGGTATTTGTGCCCGGGCATAACCAAACGTTTACCACACCACATAATAATGTACAACTGTTGCGTATCTGTGGTTTGCAGAAATTTACAATGGCACCATCTTTTCTTTCAATCCCCTCCAGGTTGGTAGAGAGTTACTGCCTCAAGCAAAGGAGGGTAGAATGAAGCATGAGATGGGTCAGTGGTTTGGTGCAATGTCAGCAGTGATGAAAATGAAATGGATGGGTTGTGTAGAAAGTGAAGAACTTGTTGACTATTGAACCGTCCCATTGATAATATCATATAGTGTGTCCTTAATAAGCAACTGTCAAAGCAGAAACTGGGTGGTAAAAATGTATTTCATTGCATCCGATGCAGCTTTACATTTTCAACTCTTTGATGTGTACAGCGCACTTCAAAGGGCCACGTGTCGGTGCAGTTAGGTCTGATTTTTGAAAATACTGAGATACCTGAAACAACACTGTTCTTCATTAACAGAACAAAACAGATAAAGATCTACACTGAATGCTCACTGTGCCAGTAAATTACCTCACGGCTCAGATACCGTGCAGGTTGGGCTTAACCTGCTCCACCCCCGAAATGAAATGCTCCAGTCTCAAACAGAGTAAAGCTAATGGTGCACTTGGGTGGTCCTACTCAACTAATAAACTCAAAAAAATTCCAAGTTCATCACCAGAATTTTTCCCCACTGAGGGCTGACTAAGAATTTGAAGAGCTTTGTCTGAATGCTCCATTAAAAAGGAGATTGACACAAAATCGGTTGTGAAAAACTGAAGGTTGCAAACGATAGACCAGTCGTGTCTTTCAAACTCAAAAGAAGGCTGCATTTTTTTTTTTAACTGCCTCTAAAAGAATGTTTAAAATCTGACAAGCCTTGTCTGAAAGCGTAGACTGGATCCAGCTGCATAATCAAGGTGATGTCCTAGCTGGTCTTGCAGAACAGTTACACTGTAGCATCTGGCATCATTTTATTCTGTGGAAGGCAGCCTTGCTTTCTGGATGCGCTGAACAACAGAATCACTCTCATTATCACTTCCAGTATGTTCAGGTATATGGGACATATCTGACGTCTGCAAGTAGTTTTTAGCAGATAAATGCAGGACAAGACAGTAAAAATCTGCTTTATGGTGGTGCTTCGAGTGAATCCACCAGTCGATGTCAGATTGTAATGGCTTGCTGTCACTTTTTGCCATCTGGTGTCTCAGTGGACTTTAAACTGAAGGTTCAGGTAGAACTGAAAATAGCCAACGCAAAATGGCCAACAGATGGGAGTTGTGACACGTGAACAGTGAATTGAAGAGAAAAGGCTACAACCACACTCGAGGGACATCTCAACAGCAGTCACACAACTACATTTACCATTATATATAGCCGCTGCAGAGGCTCCACGTTACTGAATGTCAACCTCTCCCCGCTGAATCATATCGCCCGGCCCCTCTTGGCTATAATTGCTCTGATGGAAAAAAAAACCATTTATTACATTTCTAACTCTAAGACCTTCTAACAATCACTTACTGTATGGGGTCTCCCCATTAGTTTGTCACATTGCAAATGAAGCATCTTTTATTATCCAACTCTACTGGATTGGATTTGAAGTTAAGTTAGTGTGGTTTTACTGAACTGATATTAAAGCTTGTTACTTCATACACATCAGTGTGAGACCAGCCCAGATTCCAGAAGGAAATGTTGGCATTGTCCTATTCAGCAAACCACAGATGTTACATTTGTACATTTCATACAAATCATATCATTTCTGAAGTGACATACAGTAGTACACGAGCTGACTTTGTTTTCAGGTGGTGGAGGAAATGTCACCCAGGTGAGACGCCTACCAAGCCACAGACCAGTTATTTTATAGAAAGAGTTGTTGCTGCTTTTTAGCCAGCAAATATGTTTTTTTTGTTTGTTTGTTTTTAGGGACTCCTCGTTGTGTTTTCTGCCACGTTAGCGCCACGAAAAGCAGTTATATTTTATAGTGACGTTGCTACATTCAGCAGTGGTTTAGCTGCCGAATGTGTTTTTTATTTTTTATTTATTTAATTTTATTTACTTTTTTAACCCCCCTGAGGGCAAATTCAATTTTTTCACTCTTTTTGTCATTAACACACAGGTCTGAAAGACACACACATGCACATGTGTTGTGTTTTTAGCAACCAGTCACTGCATTTCCTGCCAGGATTGCACCACAAAAAAAGCAATTGTTTTTAAAAATGACATTGCTGCATTTTCAGCAGTTTTAGCGACCAGTCACTAGGATAGTGCCACACAAAGCAGGTTTCTTTTTTTTTTTTACTACAGAGAAAATGCTGCGTTTTCAGCCGCGTTTAGCTGCCAAATGTAGGCGTGTTTTAGTGACCAGTCACTGTGTTTCCTGCTGGGATGGTGCCACAAAAAGCGGGTGTTTTTTATCAAGATGCCAGTGTTTTCTGCCAGGATTGTGCCAACAAAACTAAGTATTTTTAGCCAACAAATGAGCTTTTCCTGTCCATAACCAAGTGGTTTTTGTGTCAGCATTGGTGAAATTTTAAGTTGTCGCGGTTTCACTACATAATAATATACAAATGGAACGTATCTGTGGTTTGCAGAAATGTACAGTGCTGACATTTTTTCTGGTGATTGAGTTGATAAGACAGTCTCATATCTATAAATAAAAAGTATAAAAGAGTCGCTGTACTGGTTAGCAATGTAGCTTATGAGCTAAATCTGAATGATGATATTCCTGAAAATAACAGCATGCTTTTAATTTTATTTAGAGACTCAAAAATATGTTTAAGCTCTTGTAAATAATGACAAAACAACAACTTTAGAATAGCATCATTAAAACATTGTTGTAGATATAAAGTCTAATCTTTGCCCTATTTGTCCAACATGTGGCTGCTAACACTATGAACAAGTAACACTTGGTTAAATGCAAGAATATTTTTGAGCTTTTGGATTGTGCAATGCATAAAACCCAATGTTCATCCCCATTGTGTCTCTTCTGTGTTCATATCACTGCATGTTTAATAAAAATAATTCTCCTCTGCTTGCCGTTCTCACCATAAATCATCTCTCTGATGGTATTTTGGTTTTGTTTGTATTTGTGTGATTGTGTTTGGGTGCTGCATGTGAGTTCACACACTTGTACTGTGCCTGAATTTGTAAATATACCTTCTTCTTCTATGTGTGTGTTCCTGTCTGTGCTTGTGTTTGTGCCTTTACATGTGTGCTTATTTGCGTGTATGTGTTCACACCACCGTAGGAAGTTGGCGAAGAAGCAGAAGGAGACTGCCAGCAGCTCCACCCAGCAGAGGGAGATGGGTCCAGTCACCACGGCCGATAAGAGCACCACTAAAGTCAGTACCCTGCACAAAGACGACCCCTTCTCCACCTCCAACCAGGACCTCAACGGATTCAGTAAGTCAAAATCTCTGAACGTGCAGCTGAACAGCTGAAGCCACCATAGAGGTCTATTGAAGAATGTTTTGTTCCAGTCAAATCTCTAAATATAAAAGTGAGGTATAATACAGCTGGTTAAGATGGTTGTGCTCCTGTAATAATCATGTAGTTAAAATATTTTCTCTTGTATTATAAATCTAGCTGTAAGTTGACTTTTGTTTCACAAAGTAAAGTTTCTTTCGCCCTTGTCTCTGCCAGGAAATACACATACAGTACTACGCCTCTGTGCCATTAATCATTTTGTCAGATTAATTTATTCAAATAGTGGACATCTGATTTTATAATAAAACTCTCCATATGTTCCTCTTTCACTAATATCAGCAGTATGTTGTGCTGCTTCACTAGCCTCCATCTTACTTAGTGCTGCTGTAATCATTTATCATTCTGCTCTGTTCCCGAAAATTGTTCTGCTCTGTGCTGCCTCACACCCATGCAAGCACATGTATGCATACTGGGTATTTCACATATGTGTGTCTCCAACTGCAGTCTTCTGAAAGTCAGCCTGCCCGCACTATGTGGGTGCATTTTCCAATCTCTTTGTAGAATTGTGCGCGTGTGTATGTATGTGTGTGTGTCCAGGGTAATTAGACAGGGCCCCTCAGAAGGGCATTTTTCTCTTGAAAATGTCAGGCTGGCCTTTTGGGAGTGCTTGGCCGTTGAAAGCCAGGGGTGCTGGAGAGGGACTAAGTAGCAAGCTAATGTCGCCCGTAATTGCCTGCTCTCTCCCTCTAAATGTCCACGCTGCAATTCTGACGTAGCATAATGTTTTTGCATTGGAAACACTTAGAGGAGACCACTTTTATCTTCGATGTACGATAAAGCTGTGATATTTGAAAACTTTATATGTTCTTTCCTGTTAAGTGCACATGCCTGTTTGTTTGGGCATTTACAAAACACAGAATAGGGAGTCCCTTTCTCCTTGACCTTGGTTGTTTCTTAAACTTGTAACATTTGAAACATGAATTTTTTTTCCCAACTAGACCTAACGACACTCTGGCTGTGTCTATGGATGAATGTAGGTTTTTTCCATTGGAACGTTGAGGAAAACTTATCCTGGGTACCTGGGACCTCATGTTTCATTTGCTCTGGCAGACGTGTCCTGAGAGATCAGCCTGTTCTCAAATACAGACACTTTAGCCCCGTTTCCACCAAACACTTTCAGATGGTGGCTTTGGAACCAAAAGTAACCCTTCAACCATGGTACCTAGACCCTAGGTCCACTTAGCATTATCACCACAAACTGTACCCTTAAATGTAGGCGGGGTTGTTGTCACTCACTGCTTCATCTATTTCCATCCTGTGATGTTTACAGAAACACTTCTTAGTGTACTGTCCAGGCCGCCATTTTTCCCCTGCCTGAAAACGTACCAAGCACCACCAGAACTTGCATGTGTTGCTGAGCGCGTCCTCACACGTTTAATTGCTTTTATTGGTTGTAAGTCACGTGCTGATGCTCTTATAGGTGAAGATTCCAGAGGGGCCGCAGGAGACACATCGTCCTCAATATTTAGAACATGACAGGACTTTTATTTTGACAAAATTAAAGACATTTACGGTATGAATTGATGCAGAAGTTGGTTCTTAAAAAAATCACCAGAATGCTGGATATTAAATGATTGATGCTTAAAATTTTACTGTGGAGAACTTCTAAACCACCTGTTTAATATGTCTCCTCCGTCCAATGTTGTTACACCCTTGGCTGCTCTGATTGGTTGTAAGTCTATCCACTTGTGTCCCGAGGCATTTGGGTCTGCGCCTGTTGATAACGCCTGCTGGAATTCAAAAATGAACTGAGAGGTCCCAAGCTAATTCCTATTTTTGACTTAGTCTAATAATTCCAGGCTAGAGGTTACTGTCTTCTGGGAACTGAATTCGTGATGAAGTAATGGTTATTTTATTAGTCATGGATTATTTTATACTGCCAGGCTGAGCTGACTGGACCTTGCTCGGGGCCAAATATAGTTTTGGCATTCAGGTCTTCTTTACCTTGATTTTGGGCGTATGTAAAATTAAGTTTGGAGTTTCAAAAGGTGTCAGACTTCTTTCCTTTTTTAATCAGCTGAGGATGCTGTGAAGAATATGTTTTGGCCCATATGTTATATCATCCAAAGGAAGATGGTCTTGTTTGGACCGACTTTGACAAAATGATAATTCTGTCTCTTTTACCAGCACATACTCATTCCCAGTCATCACATATTGCCGCTTGGTCAATGGACTTTCACGTCTACGTATTACTTGCTAGGTACCCTGGGTGCATCTGTTAATGACGTTCTGGGACGCTGTGCTTTGTCTTCTTTCAAAAAGCACTTCTTTCTTTCAAACTAAATGCACTACATCAGTACAACAACGCAAATTAGTGTTTGTTTTTCCTCCAACAACAAACGCACATGGTTGGGTTTTGGATAAAAGAACAGGGTTTGGAATCCTATAGGGGGTTAACATCGCTCCCCCAGGTGAATGTCGGTGTTGGACCCATCCACCAACCCTCCTGCACGCCCTTCTCAGACTTTTGCCGCCTTAACTTTTGTTCTTGTCCCACTTAATTTCCCCCTGACACTGCTGAGCACTGTTAAACTACAATGGGGACTGGCCGTGTATCATGCCAGCATTAAAGCATGGCTTTTTTCGTCAGTGTCTGTAAAACATAGTGTATTTACTTACATTTAAATGTGCATCTAATTCATGTGGTTAGGTTTAGAAAAAATCATCATGGTTTGACATCGTGGCCTCCTGGGTGAATGTCCGGTGTTGTCTTGTGGTGTTTCAAACTGAAACTGACACCGTCTGGTGGCGTTACTAACTGATGCCCCCAGATGGCATATCATAGTGGAAGGATGCCTGTTTTTTGTCTGTGTCTGACGTGGAAATCAATGCCCAAGCTGTGCTATTTAATGACTTCAGAATGAGTCCAGGTTGCTTTTTGCTGTGTCACTTCCTACCACTTGTTGTTGTTTAAGATTCATGGCAATTAGCTGTCAGGTTTATCAACGTTGGTGCTGTGAATTAGTCTCTCTCTAACTGTCTCTCACAGCTGGTATTGTGCTACCACGTAAACATTTGAAAAAGTAAAAGAAACAAAGCGCGCGCACACACACACACAGTCACTGATCCAGGCTCTGTCCTAATGAGACAGAGAAAAAACGCTGACACAAGGTAGGGGACCCAATAATATTTCCACAGATGGACCCTCGCAGGGCAAATAACCTTTTTGTGTTATTGCCTTCTCACCCAGTCACCAGTTATCTTCACAGGACATTGCTGTCAAAGCAGATTTCTTTTGGTATGCAGGTGCACTCCTCACTGTATTAAAGTTGAGCTTCTTTTTGAGGCGCATTAGCATACAGTGCCGGTACGCATGAGACGAGAGGGATTTTATCACAGAAGAGGAGAAAATATGTTGTGTTTGGAGGTATTAGGAGAGGGGGACAGGGGGGAGGGAGAGATGAGAGGGGAGAAGGAGGAAGGAGGGAGGACAACGGAGAGAGGAGAAGATAAAACTTAAATTATCCGCTGTAGGGAAATTTGGCTATTGTACCAGAAAACAGTCAGAGCAAACAGAATTTGAATAGAGATTAGGCAAGAGGCATGATATATGGATCATTTTCACATCAGGAAGTTATCATCACATTCATTTTGAAGACATCAGTGAAATTGAAAACACTGGATGAGGTCTGTGTTGGCCCTATTCTGTCATTTATTTTTCACATTTTATTTGTGGGAACCTCCCGGGTTGTTTTTATGGAAAGAAACAGGAAAGGAGTGCTTTGTTAATCCTGAACAACTGAAGTCTAAGCTTTCAGGATAACTGGTGAGCAAACCCTTGATTTGTTGGTGACAACAGAGTTCAACTGAAACAGAACCACTTAGAGCCTGTTTATACCTGGTATTAATATGGCTTTCAGTGGTGTTAACACAAGCACACAGCCAGGAGACATGGCACTCACACCTGTGTCTATCATGCGTCTCCAGCTGAGCACTTGTATTAAGTTACGATTACTGTGAACATCACTTATGTTTTAAAGTCAAAGGGCCCAGCACACAGTTATTGCGTCTATACTTGCTAGTCATGATAGCAGTTGTGTCACTGGAGATGTGCTGTCAGCATAATCCAACACGCCTCCTTCCATCGTGTAAAACGATGGACGGTCACCAACATATCGTCCAACTTGTCATAACATGGGCACATTATAGAGCACACTGTAAACAAAACAACCACCACGTCCTGCATTGATGACGTAGTTCTTGTCGGGGACACATCAGGACACATTAGTGTTGACATTACAAAAGATATGTGCTCAAATGCATCCCAGACCACCTCAGCTAGTGGTTTAGAGCAGTGGCTCCAAACTGGTGCAGCCACAGGGTCAGTTCAGGGTCCCGCAGATTAAAATATTCATCATCATACTTTAGCCATGTTGTCCAGCTAGTTTGCTGTCTCTGTTAAATAGCTGTCTGTTAGTCACTCGCTCTACAGCAGGAAACGGCACTTCAGAATAAAAGCTGTGTGCTGGGAATTCACTGTACTTCAAAATGAAGTGTATGTTTTTACAAACTTGACATACTTGCAAGTCCATTCAGGTTAAGAGGACTGGATCACGGTGCATCTTGGAGGTCGTTTGGATCACCCAAGGTGCATAATAATACCAGGTGTAATAACATTTACATGTGTGTTTTCAAGCGTTTCACATCTAGATCAAATCTAGGTGCCATTAAAAAAACTTTTGTTGACGATGCCCAGTGGCTCGGTGGTTACAACGGGCATCCCATGTACAAAGGTACTGTCCCTGCTGCAGCGGCTGCGGGCTTGATTTTTGTTTGTTGGATGCTTGCCCCAAACATTTCAATTATTCTGGAAACTGAAGTTTAGCTGGGTGGCATTAGACAATGTGGGCAAAACACCAACTATGTATTGTTCTGTTTGCCACAAGATTGACAATTGACAATTCATGACAATTAACTTCAGTCTTTTATATTTGACAGCTGCTAATAAATACAACAATTTGTACAGGGGAAAGTAAAAATCAGCTCTGGGTAATTACATTTCTGACCCAACTGCCTGACCAGACAAGTGAAAACAAGACATTAAAGTTGAACTCTGGTACCATGAATATGTGGGGTTGTTGGTCAGATCACAAAACTTAACACACCAGCCTGGCTTACACAAATCTGGGTACTAGGTCCTGCTCTAGTTCACAGGCTGGCAGTAATGTATCTGAAGCAGTCTGCTGAAAACGCCAGAAGAACGCTCAGCGTAGCTACCAGCATCATTCTAACAGAAACCCACGGATTACTCACATGGATGGACTATTATTGAGACAGAAGTTTCTCTCACCATCACAAGCACTCATTCATGCTCCTCTCTTACACATATATTACAGCCTCTTTCTTCCTATGGCTTTAATGTGCAAAATGGCCAATTTGAGTGTCACCTCAGCCGCCATTATATCAAGGAGAAGATGCTTTAAGTGGCTGCCTCCATAGACCACTTTGTGTAGCGTAGGCTTGGAGAAGCTAATGCGTTTACAACTTTTCAACATCTCGCTAGAATGTGTCTCAAACCAGCTCCCATTATGCAAATGGTTTTACAATCCCGCTCTGTTACTTGTTGGATGTGTTTACACTTTGATTGTTTTTTTTTTATATCAGATGGCAATTTGGTTGCCAAAAGACACAGCAAGTAGCTACCCTTGAGACTACCCTATCAGTATGAAACAGAGCATTATGCCAGCAGAGTTTGCTGTACAACTGGTCCAACTGAGACAAAAAACACTGAGTATTTAATGTATAGCCAGAATTAGATGTTAAAACATAAATGCATGAGGGAAAGGAGAGCGGGGAAAGCTGCCATGTGAGAAACTGGAGGAAAGTCGAGCTGAGGAGGTGAGACGAGAAGAGAGGGGAAGATGGGAGTGCGGGAGGAAACAGAAAGAGATAGACAGGGGCAGAAGAGGGGAGGCATATTGTGTCATCTGCTCAGCGAGTATAAAGCGAGGTTGATGAGAGATGGAGAGGGGAGAGTTTCCTCTAAGCTGTTACCATCAGAGCTGATACAAAGCCGGGGCGTCGGTGGCTTAGTGGCGCCCCATGTACAAGGCTGTTGCTGCAGCAGCCTGGGCTCGAATCCAGCCCGTGGCCCTTTGCTGCATGTCATCCCCCTCTCTCTCCCGCCTTCATGCCTACCTGTCCTGTCCATTAAAAGCAATATGGCCAAAAAAATATCTTTAAAAAAAAAAAGAACTGATACAAGGTGAACACAAATACTGCATGAGGACTAATTGGCTGCTCAAAGCATGACAATAACTTTTAGGTGAGCACACACACACACACACACAGAAATGCCAACAGGATGCAGGTCCTACAGATAAATGTGTGTACGCTAGCTGTGATATCTAGTGTGGATTATTGAACAGGCTTAGCTAGCATATAATATGTCACAGTCAGTCTCCCAGCAATCCCCCTGGGTTTTATCTTATTGTGTGTGTGTAAGTGTGTGTGTGCCTGTGTCTATCCCACATATAATTTATTTATAACCTCCAGCAGTGTGTGTGTGTGTGTGTGTGTGTGTGTGTGTGTGTGTGTGTGTGTGTGTGTCTGTGAGAGAGATGGAGTGTATCTGCATGGACGCAGTAGCCATCAGTCACTGTTTAGAAATGCTAAAAAGATCTGATGGTGAATTGCATTCATAAGCAATGATACATCGGCTCAGCTTTATTCTGTTTTCTGTTTTTTACTTTATTGCTGCAGTTGCTGTTTTGAACTTGCGATAGCAATTTGAGCAACCACTGAGGTGGATTTAAGGTTGTGTATGTGACATTCACAACACTAATAAAGCGGGAAACCTCTGTTTGCTCTGTTAGATATAGTGGAGTAAAGGCGTAGTAAAGTAAAGTAAAGTAACTCATCGCTGGAGAAATCTTGTGGTGTGCACACACAGGTCGTTGCGCAATTGGCGAGACTCCCGCTGACACACGTCGGCAGGCATGAACACTCAAAAGATTACGATAGTCTCAAACGCAAAATCAGGGTGAAAATCATGTAATGTGAACTTTAGGCTTTAGACGCTGCTCTCTTCAAAGCCAGACTCCTTTGACAAAAACAGTAATTTTACTTTGCTGATCACATAAGCTGCTGGTCTACCACTGCCTTGCTGAGTTAGTTTGTCTGTGTTATTATGTGACTTTGGTGAGTCCAAACCAACCTTTTAAAACACCAAATATCACAAACAAACCAACCAAGCAAGGCAGTGGTGGACCAGCAGCTCACATGGTCAGCGAGGTAAAATTACTGTTTTTGTCAATGGAGTCTGGGTTTTGAAGGGAGCACAGATAAGTGTCACTTTCAGTTCAGTTCCCCATCCGAAAGGGCTGTCTGTTAATAAAGTACCAAGCACAGGACTGGATAAATGAGACTTGGATTATACTACACAAATTGTGTGAGAGTTTGTAAGTGGATGTTTCGGTATAGTTTTGCTGTAGTCGCCAATGACTTTAGTTCATCAAGAATTTTCTCTAGCTTTGGATTCTTTGTTCACCAGAGACATATGAGTTTTCTTCACAAATTCAATGTGACAAAGGGTTGGTGATTGACATACAAAAGGTTGGAGGTTCCTTTAAGTGTGGCAAGGAGCTAGCTTACTAAAACAGGAAATTACAAGGTGCACAGCAACGCCTTTTCCCCATGCAACTTTATCCCCCGGCACTGAACCCAGACATATGTCATTCGATCAAATGGCAGTGGCTGTCATTTTTTTCTTTAGTGATTTATTCCCACTTTTCAAGCCATTTGAATGAATAACCAATGCAGCTTTTTTATGCTTAGGACTGTAGTAGGTAGTTAACTGCTAGCTTGTCACCAGAGTGACAGATAAATGGCCTGCATTTTCTTTCATTTCTTCCTGACAGGTCAGAAATCAACGGGAAAAAACTTGAATTGATGGATGGAAACATAACAAATGGAAATAGTTTGGGTCTATTTGTGCACTTATACAGACAGGTCTACTCTATCAGATGATGAGACACTTCTATCCTTTTCAAAAATGACAGTCAGAAGATTATGGAGCAATGTGTCACATGTTTCTCTCTTAAAAACACCAACTCTTGGAGGAGAGATTCAGAGACTTGGGCAACTGATGCCAAGGAGCACTGAAGCTACTCTGTAGGCTCATGATGGCAGTCACGCTACATGGTTACTTTATGTTGGTTTGGCACCCATCTGTGGATTGCTTCCACAAATCACGTTTTGCTAGGGAGAGAGTCGTCATCCCAGGGGTTGTAACTTATCAGGAACACATCAAGGCCCAATCCCATTCCACATTTTGATTCCTACGTCTTGTTTTCAACTGAAAACTTCTCCTTTGAAATGGGACTTTCAAAACCCTCATACGTCATCGGCATGCTGGCGTTTATGTAAAGAGATGTGACAATTGTTGGACCCTGGTGATTTCTCTTGCATTAACGTATATTGTATATTATGGAATTGTTTGTTTTTACGATCTATGGATACATCGCTGCTTGTTTTTTTACTATGTCTTGTAAGGTGTCCTTTGAAAGGTGGCTATGAATACAGTGCATTATTATTATTGTTCTGTGTTGCACATGGTCAGTAAGGCGGCATCGGTGCAGGCTTGCTGTTGAAGGGTTAACCCACACCCACTCCTGACTAGTTGGTCTGGGATAGCACTTAATGTAGCGGACACTGGCTGAAGTGGATAGGGAGAGGTTGTTGGAGGCGGTTTGGTAAAGGCCCATAGTGTTGGGGGCTTGGTATCAAATTGGAGGGTGATGATTGAGAATGACATGTCCACTGGTAAATTGTTATATGTCAACCCGTTCTCCGCTTTTTATCGCGCTCTGTTCCTCACCATTGGTCAATTCCATTTAGCTTGAACCGTCATTTTTTGTATGTATTGACTAACACTGAGAGCATGTCGTATCTGAGTGCACGCTCATTGAGACGGAACCACTTTTGTATTTCAAAATTCAATATCGGTAGCATCGACGGTGCCATTAGTGTTATTGGATTGTTCCTGGTGTTGTTGAATATGGAGTATTGATCTTTCTTTGTAGATGTTTTCATTGTTAATTGTGTCCTGTGATGATTTATCGTTGTTTATTTAAATGGGTTTACTGACCTATCCCCGTTCTCTTCTGTCTCCTCTACCCTCTCCCTTTTGTCCTTCACCTGCTTTGTACTTTACTCCGTCTCTGCTGTCCTTATTTCATCTCCACCTCCGCCTGTCCTCTTTTTCTTCTCATATTCTATTCTCTCCTCCTCACCTCCTGCTTCCACCTCTCATTTCCCTTCTCACATCCTCTCATCTTTCCTCATCTCCCTCCTTACCTTCCTATCCTATCCCACACCTGACCCCTCCCTTCCACACATTCCCGTTTTCCCCCAATGTTCACATCCTCTCCCCTTTTCCTTCCTGTTTCCTCGTCCTCTTATTCACCTTCTTTTCACCCTCTGTCTCCTCCCCAGCCTCCCCCTCTCCCTGCTCCTTCTCTGTGCAGGGAAGCAAGACGCTGCAGAGCAAATCCCTGCTGAATTCCTACTACTCAGGTACACACTTAAACACACACACACACACACACACACAAACACACACACACATAATCTTTGAAGATGCTCAAGGCGATGATTCAATGACTGTAGAGGCTGTGGAGTTGCCTGCGGCTGTAATTGCAACTGGACAAACTGTGTCTGTAACTGACACTGGGGAGAAACTGTTTATATTCCAAGTTGCCTGTTTAGGTCGATCAGAGGATTTGTGTGTACTAACCAAGCTGTTGGTTTTACCACTGAAAGTCAAAAATACATATTTATCCTCTTACCTGTGGTGCTGTTAATCAATCTAGATTGTTCTAGTGTGAGATGCCGAGTGTTGGAGATACCAGCCTCGGAGTTGGTCCACACAGTTCAATACATTCAGCATCATACTTGCGTTTGGCCATGTTGTTGAGCCAGTTTGCTGTCTTTGACAAGCAGTCTGCAGCAGGAAATGGCACTTTAGAATAAAAGCTCTGTGCCGGAAATTCGCTGTACTTAAAAGTATAGTGCGTTTTTTTTGGGAACACATTTGGGAATCACCTGTGGTCCATTCAGAATGGAGCCGCGACCCACTTTTGGACCGCGACCCACCAGTTGGGAAATAACTGCTTTAATGCATTTAGAAGTACTCAGTTATTTTACATGTTACTATTTTTAGAAAATGTTATCAGCCCTTAGCTCTCTGCTAACTAACAAAGTCCCTGATTTTGATCAATGATCATATTAATCACAGTTATTATTGTTTGTGACGGAGCATTTGTGTTTCTTTCTGTGTGTCATGTTGATCATGTGTGCAGTGTCTAAAGAGCCAGTTCCTGCCACGACTTCTATAGGTGAGTAAAACGGTTTCATTTCTTAATGGATCATCTTTGTGTTTGTTTGTTTGTTCATATCCCCTCTCTCTCTCTCTCTCTCTCTCCAAAACATAAAAGCTGTGGTTAATAACTCTGTGTGTGTGTGTGTGTGTGTGTGTGTGTGTGTATGAGTGGAGCACGAGTGAGCAGGTAGCTAGTGAAAGGATTTTGAATAGAGCGCAGAGCGGATTTTTAAAAAAGTTGGAGCATCCCATTATCTCCTCCTCTACTCTGCCCCACTTTCATTCCAGTACCACTCGCACTGCCCAGCCCAGAATGCATCTGTGTATTGTGCACACACACTCTTTTTTGTCAAAACTTGGCCGCTGCAAGCTCGACAGTGGAGTTTACCAAGTGCTCTCAAAGGAACCTTTGCGAGCAGTGAGCGATTTGAGTGGGGCGGCTTTGAGTGGTGGAGCGGAGGGAACGAACAGCTCCTTGAGCAAGGAGCGGAAATTCTCACTGCTCCACTCCGCTCACATGCTCCGGTGTGTGCATGCATGTGTGAGCGTGAGAACAGGTGAAGCGCAAGTGGCCAAGAAATGTTTTATGTACATTCAGGTGCAATGTGCATGCAGCACAATGTCAGAGAGGGGAAAATACTTCATGTGTAATCCCTTATGCACACACATGCACACGCACACACACATGCACACAGACTTTACACATGGGCAAAATGAAATGTCAAACCCATTTTCCAGTACCTTCCTTCTGTCTCTTTCCTCTTCATTTTCCTCCCTCTCTCCCCTTCTGTTGGCCAGATTGACCAGTTCTGTGCCAAGCAGATTGGCTTTGGCCCCTGCCAGCGTGTGACATGTATGTGTGTGTGTGTGTGTGTGTGTGTGTGTGTGTGTATGTGTTTATGGCCATGCTTTGCACAAGAAGACCATTTCGCACAGTCTCTTTCTCACACACACACTGAGAGGAATAAGTGCTGTAGTGACATTTGTCTGCCGGTCTGCTTTTACAGGAGTGTTTCTGTTTTATGTGATAATACTTATCAGCCAGCTGCCAGCTCGTCATCTTCCTGCCACACCTCCTTCCATCCATCCTCCTCCTTTTCACTCCTTTCCTCTTCCCAACTGTGTTCTGCCCATTCCTTTTCCTTATCCCCTGTCATCACACCTACCGTTACATCATCACCGCTCTTCCTGCTTCATTTTCATCAGTCATTGCCTTTTATTTTATTCCTTTTTTCTTTTCATCCCCACTCTTCTTCTTTATTCATTTCCCGTAACCACTCATCCTGTTAAGATGCGGGAGCCTATCCCAGCTGACACTGGATAAGAGGCAGGGTTCACCCTGGACAGGTCACCAGACTATCACTCAGCACAGAATTGTTCCCCCACCCCAGGGTTTGAACTAGGAACCCTCTTGCTGTGAGGCGACAATACTAACCACTGCACCACTATGCAGCCCTCTTTTTCATGGTACTCATATTATTGTTTAAATTAGGCCCGGATGGTCAGTAGATCATTTTCTTGCTGCCCTCCTGAGAATTGTCTCGTCTCATCTCGTCTCGTCTCTCCTTCATTATTACTCCCTTATACACTGTAATATATAAGGGACTAATCACTGGATGCACTTCATTTGTTCTTTGCTTCTGCTTCCTTTTCTGTACTTTACCGTTTCTCCTTTCCTCTCTCTCCCACCCTCCTCTCCTCCCCTCTCCTCTCTTTCTGGGTAGGAGTATGTGTATCTTCTCCTAAAACACTGTTGTTAACCAGCTGAATCACTGTTATACCTGCTGAGCCCATGTGTTAACTGCCCAGCCTACAGAGAGCCAGAGACACAGACAGGCTCAGTGACAGACACCCACTCTGCATCTTATCTGCTCCACAGAAACTGGCTGTCCAAAGAAAGGTAGTCAAAAGAGAGAGAACGGATAACAGAAAAGCACATCCATATTTTCCAACAGTGTCTCAGCCTCAGCTAATTTACTGTAATGTACACAACTGGCTGCACAGGTTTCGGTGCCATTTGCTGATGCACGTCAAGGCATGATGAAGCAGAATGCAAAACAACGCTTGAGCGATTTGTGCAACGGCGTAAATTTGCTGTCATACATCTTCACACAATGATGTTAGCGTTTTGTTGAACCATCTGTTCGCTCTACAATTAGATAGAAAGATGTAAGATGTAAAACAAAACTTTCGTCATTACTGTGAAGAAAAATCTGGCATCCACAACAAAGACATACAATGTAGAGAATAGCTTATGTAGAATAGAACATTCAGAGAAGCAGGAAGAGTGGAAAAAACAGAAGAATTCAAAATATTGTTTCATCAATTGTTCTATACGTCTACTATCTTTCCGTCGTCAATCTGTACCATCAATCCCTCAACCCCTAATTTAAATCTCAGTCCATCCATCCTGTCGTCTGTCCTTTCTTATATTAATTCTCCCTTTTTTTTAATCCAACCACCCATCATTCCTCTCATTGTCTTTTGCTGGGGCGTGATCACAATATACTTCGGCTGGGTACATGTAACCCTCTAATATCTAAAAGTTGCCAATAGTATTTATATCTTTGGAGGCCTAGGCCACAGCAATCAAGTCACAGAAGTTAAAGGAGTCACACTGGGGAACATCATGCACAAGATTGCCCTATATGCTGATGATATTCTTTTGATTTTTGAATTCTCAATTTCAGCCATCCTATCTCTTTTTTTTTTTTTTTTAATTAAGCAAAATATCAGAATATAACATGAATGTGAAAAATTCTAAAGCCTATGTTTATTGGCAGTACTTCTGATGTCAAAATTCACGCTGTCAAAATAACGCATTAATTTTGATTCATTAATTAAAAAAAAAAAGAAAGAAAGCAACGGTTGGTTTTTTAGCAAGTCATTGCAACGTTTCAGGCACCTTTTAGCCACCAAATGCGGCAATTTTTTTTTTAACAATCTATGGATGTGTTTCCTGTGGGGATAGTGCCACAGATGTGGGGTGCATTCCAAATCGCAAACTTTTTCTTTTTATTTTTAGTAGGTACTGCAGCTGCCTTTAAAAAGTACATACTGTTGCATGCAGTATGCACATAATCCGGACACACTACTTTCTACCAACATTACGCCCTGAACGTTGACCCTCTTGCTTTTATATCCGTTACCTTGGAGATAAAACAAACGCTACTTATAGAGCTCACCGGAGACAAAGATCTGCCCGGAGAGCTCTGCTCTTGTTTCGCAATATATGTAGTTTAACGTTAAAGTTAAAACCGCACAGATTGTAGATTCTAACATATTTGTGACAGTGAAATTCCTTGTGTTGTTGTTTTATTGTTACGTCCTTTTGTTGTTTGAAATAAGTTTGATTATTTTGTTCACTTAAACAATCAATATTTCTGTTATAACTGTTCAGCTGGTCATCAGTTACTTGAATGCGCTGTCATTGGATTGTGGGTCAGAATAGCCAGAAAAGCACGCTGGCTTACATACCGCAAAATCAGACCAGATGTAGTAGCACATCCTGGTATTTTTGGCATACTGCATTAGACATACTATGTATTGGGGCATACCAAATCTTATTCTGGCCAACTAGATAGTACGGTAGTATGGGTATTGGAACGCACAGAGTTGTTTTTTTTTAACCAGGGCATATATGGTATATACATATATATATATATATATATATATATATATATATATATATATATATATATATATATATATATATATATATATATATATATACATAAATATATATACCAACAGTGCATCAAATGAATGATCCAGCTCCAAAAATTAAAAAGTTTCGGTGTCACTGGTTTGCAGATTTGTACTACACCAACATTTATTCTGGTGATTTCCTTCCTCCTGATGTTTTTCTTTTTACCCATCTGTTCATAAATTACTCACATTCATCCACTCCTCCCACCATCATCTCTCTGTCCATTCATCCCATCTATTTGCTCATCCATTAATTCTTTCATTGCAGATTTGTCCCTCATATCCGTTAGTCCGAACATCCCCTCCTCTGCCCCTCCATCACTGTCTACAACCATCTCTTCTTTTATAATGTAGCTGTCTCAATGAACCCTCTTTCCATCCATCATCCATCCATCCAGATGTACGTACATTACGAACCCTCTAAATCCTGTCTCTTCTTTCCACTAGTGCTTACTGCACCCCATCTCCATCTCCCCTTTCAGAACTCCCTGCAGCCTTCCTTTCACCCACTCACTCTCATTTTCTCCATCCATCCATCCATCCATCCATATACATCAAATATCATGCTGAGCATCACAGTTATTTTATTGATTATAGCAATAAATTATTGGTTGGAGGACCTGCAAATTGACCACCAAGCATGTTACCATCATCAACATCTTCATCACGATCACCATCTGAGGCCTAAGAAAGATAGAGGAATGGAATACCAATGTACAGTAGAAAAAAAAGAAGAGTGAGGAAGAGACAGGGATTAAGGAGAAAGAGGTAGAAAGGATAGAAGGAGTTGAGGAGATTGGAAACTGAAAGGAGAGCGTATTTGCCAGCTCCTTCACAGCATATTTCTTTATACAATATGTGTTTGTTTGTTTGTTTGCTAGTTTAATCCAAGTTGAGATGTACTGCTGATGCGTCTGAGATGTTTTTATCCCACCAAAACACTCTTTGAATATAAAACGACACAAGGACGATGGAACTGAATCAAGGAAATTCTGATTCTAGCAATGCTCCTTTTAATAACATTCCTTCGTTAAATGTGAGCACATTTCATTAATTGTATTTGCTTTAATTATTTTTAGTCTGGCACTACAATAGCCCAGACAGCTGTCTAATTATAAAGAGACCGCACTTAGTTGATTTACAAAATGCCCCATAAATTTAAAGAATAAAAACAACAGGCAGAAAAAAGAAGAAAACAATTGGGATTTGTTGAAGAAAGAAAAAAAAAAAGCCAAATGTTGCACATATGGCGACCAGACTAGACCAAGAAAATACTGTCGGAATAATTTTCATCTAATCATAGCTGTTTTGTGTTCATGATGTAAAAACAAGCATTGCTGCATACACATTATCCCTTTTACACTAAACACTTTGATTTCCAATGAGTCCATAATGTTCATTTCATCTGAGGTGGCCTCCACGGGTAGCCGCATTTTATCATTCAGTAAACTGATTGAAAACATTTCATATTTTAAGTATGAATCCACCATTTAGACATGTTCCAATACCATTCAGGCCTTTGAAAATGGATAATGGTACCAGGAGCCTGAATGATGCCAGCGAGGATCGTTTCTTAATAGCTTGAAGAGAGACGGAGAGCAGAGAGAGAAGAAAGTTATTAAGACGACAGTGAAAGAGACATACAGATTGAGGGATCAAAGACGGGGAGAAGGAGCTTGGGTAAATCCAGTATGCAGTGCAGAGGGGGGTTTAGCTCCGTGTGTGTGTGTGTGTGAGTCTGTGCGCGCATGTGTTTTCTTTTTGAACCAGCTGTAAAGCTTTCTCCTTAGCTCAGGTGTTTTCTCAGCTATGGAAATGGGATATCATACACACACACACACACACATACACACAAACTCTGTCACACAAAATCTTGCATATATAAGCACCCATAGAGAAGCCAGCACTTGCACCCACAGTATAGCACACACAAGTATACAAATGTATGCATAAAGAGACAAGGACACATCAGAAAGTTACAAATATGCACAGGAGTACACAGTCACACACATCCGTATGCACATACACCCGGCACAGTGTTAACATTGATGCGACGTAAATCCACTGGATCAGTAGAAAGCCACCGCAGCATAGCGTGCATTTCATGTGCAAACACGTTTTCCTCTAAAAATCAATTTCCCAGACACTGATGTATGTTAAAAGGTTACGCAACACTGTTCTCTGTCAGTTCACAAAGCAAGCGTCAGCCTTTTGTGCCTGGCCAAGGGCAGCTCCTCACTGCTGTTAGCACAGAACTCATGTTTTTCCATGGATCAGGAGCTTTTTGTGGTTAATTAGGTACACATAGTTGCACAAATACACTGATACAAACACAGACCCATGCAAAAGGCGTCCCAGGATACTGGGACCCCAAGACCAGAACTCGAAAGCGAGATCTGAAGCTAAAATTGCACATTTGTGTTTGCTTTTTCAAGGGCATCCAAAACCATGGAGATTAGGCAAATTAGACCAATAATGGATTAAAACGCAACAGCTTTGGTTGAGACAACTCTTTGTGGGTGACAGACTCACAGAGTCATTGTGTTCTTTGAACTTCACTGCTAAAATGTTCTGATGTTTGCACGGATGTTGCAAAGGAGACGTGCTGAGGTAAAGCACATCATGTGTTTGTTTGGCTTTAATGCTTTACCACAATAAAACAATCAGGAAATAGTTTGCTTTCCCTTGACCACGCGCTGTCTTTCTCAACCACCCCTTCTTTTGATACCTACCTGCCTTATGAGAAGTTGGCTGTTTCCGAGTTAACAGTTTGTGTCGTGGCAGCCATGTCGATGTGTCATGTAATATCAGTTTTTGGCTGCGGTTAGGTCAGCGAGCCATAGCTTGAGTTGTTTCTCACCCAGTTCCATGTATGAGTCATCAGTAGCCCTTTTTACACAGAGATCGCGCTACAGGGTCGCTGCAAGGTCCCTTCATCATACCTGTGGCCTTGTAGAATCAAAAGGGGTGTGACGGGTGTTAAATAGAACAGTGTTGACCTCTAGTGTGATAAAAAAATGTCAACAATGGCATTATTGTGTCAATAACAGTCATTTACCGTCTCTGTTATATGGTGGCTGATCTCGTCCTCTGCTTTGAGGGTAAGGAGCTCCTGAATCTCATTGTTTTCCCATATTTGCGGACATTTATGGCCATTGTTCTTCTTCGAGTTAGCCGTTAACTGCTAACAGCTAGTATTAAATTCTTCCTTTGGGTCGCATGCGTAACGTGTCATTAAAACGTGACATCTGTCCTGCCCCTGTTTATACAGAAATCATTTTGGTTAGTAGCTGTGTTCCCGGCTCAGAGGGGAGACAACTCTGTCACGATCGTACCTTATATACAGAACAGTGAGTTTCATTTTAAGGTAAACAAAGAACAATAATTTTTAGTTTCAGGTGATGATAATGAAAACAGAGTTCTGAATATTATTTACAATTTCTGCCAATATATGCCTTTAAATCGAACACGCTGAATAGTCCTATATCAGGTCCTTATATTAATACCAGAGTTGTAAATGGAGAAAAAGTGGTGGAAGAAGGTTCAGCAGGCCAACATTAATATACAGTATAATAAAAAGGGGAACATCCTTAATTTTTTCAATGCAGATTTTACTGAAGTAGCAGAATCGAGCGGTTCCAGCAGACCTCAGTGATGTGACATTTTGCTTCTTTAATGTGGCTTCTCCTGGATATTTTGAAGACACACTGCACTTGAAGTACCATCAACGACTGTGCCGCTGCACAGTGGAAGCGGAAGATGGTCCAGAGTCACCTCCTGTGTGGAGAGCTAATAATTTCTATCCACAGTCCACAGCTTGTATTGGAAGTAGTTTTTCCACAGCATTACTGAAGGGCAATTATTTTCCCCAGTCTAGTTCAGCATAGCATTAGGCTGCATGTAAGGTGATTATGGCTAATGGTAGTCATTTTGTTTGGCCATAATGTGGCAGCGCTGGGTAATTGAAGGTGAGAGCAGGGTTGAGAGATAGCAATTTTTAACCTTTATGTGTTCCGGGAAGATTGAGCCTCTGTGCTCTTTTCAAGCCACTTCTTGACTACCTGCTTACACAGCTTATATTCACATCAAGTGGTCTCTCAGTCACATGTCCTTTGACAAGTCTGTCTCCCTCTTGGTCCACCTGTCCAATCTCTCACATTATCACTCCCAACTCGTCAGATACGGCATCCTGGTCAGTGGCTCTACGCTGCAAATTATGTTCCCCCTCTCGTGACAATTACTTTAGCTTTAGGCAACAAAACTACTTGTTATTATTGGCAGCTCGCAAACCAAGTTTAAAGGTACATACCCTTGGTGAGTCCATAAAAGCAGTCTGGCTTTGTATTATTGGCACTACTTATCAACTACACTTTTAATTGTTGAAATAATATGAGAGTTCAGTGTGTGTTTGTTGGGACTACTACTATGTGATTACACTGGAGTTAGTAAAAAGCTTGATGCATTTAATGCAGATGCTGGAAGGTGCCTTGTTCATCGATATCCGAAGCCGAGGGCCACTGAGCAGGCTTCTGTATTTGATGTTGTGTGAATAATACAGTCCAAATGGATATTGTTGATGCATTGTTATGGATGACAAGCACAGTCATGATGAAAATTTACTGCTATTTTAATTACCAAAATTAGGGGTGAACCAATTTGATATCAAGATCAATATCAGTAAGAAGAACTGAAACTGAACTGAAAATCCTTTTGGGATGTTGTTGCAACATCCACAGAAACTGTGTGAAGATGCAAAATGATTGATTCAATGTTTAGATCTCAATGAGTGCAGGCTAAAAACAAAGGGGGAGCGAGCGTTTGCTGTAGCCGCCCCAAAACTGTGGAACAGCTTACCGCCGCAGATCAGATCAGCCTCTAGCCTTGGGATTTTTAAATCAGCTCTGAAAACACACTTTTTCTCACTAGCATTCGACAGAACTTGAGATTGTACATACAAATTCTTATTGTCTTATGTGTTTTATGTGTTCTATTTGTTTTATGTCATGCCCTTTTATCATGTACAGCACTTTGGTCAACTGTGGTTGTTTTTAAATGTGCTTTAGAAATAAATTTTGATTGATTGATTGATTGAGTGAATGAGTGATTTGGGATAGTGGTGCCTCCAGACATTCTTCGCTGAGGTGTCCAGATGGGGCTGATGAATATTTTGGGGGACCACACCAAATCCAATTCAATTCTTTTTTATTCCTATTAATGTCATTATAAATAAATACCATGACATTCAATGCACAGAATAAAACGGAACTTATACTTACGAAAGAGAACCGCTTTCTAAAAGCTGCATTTCAGGAATTCTGTTAGGCTTCTGTTGTGTATAAACCAGTCAAAAACTATGTTAATATGAGAGATAATAATAAATCTCATACTCATATATTCTGGTTTCTTACAGTTAATGTTACTAATCTACTACTAAATAAAGTAGTAGTGTACTCTGCGATTTATTTTCAAATAGGCTGGTTGTCCTTTTCTTAAAAAGACAAATATATAGCTTTTATATGAAGGAATACAGTATCATATGAAACAAAACAATTACTGGCAACAAGCCTTCTCAAGTTTAGGGGGGACTCATGGGTACCCAGAGAACTCATTTTCACTCAAAATCTTGCCTAACTCAGGGCTGTTATTTAGCCGTCTTCCCGACAAATTAGCCCAACATTATGTGGTACCAATCAGTGGCGTAAGGAAGTTAGGATGGGCAGTAGTTGTATGAGCAGGGCCCTTCCCGTTGGGGCACCACTGATTTGGGCCATAAAAAGCACTCCTCACTTCCTGTGCTCTGGAGGACTTCCCCCATATTTTAAATCACTACAAGACACCAGTTGTTCAGACCCACAAGTATGTAAGCGGGATGATTAAAATAAAATAATAAAAAAATAAGCCTGAATCACTTTTATGTTTTATTTGACCGTTCACAGTAACAAAACATTCATTTGTATGAAAATATTGCATATTATTACTTTAATCCCTCATCTTTGTTCATTCTCTTCATGCATCAGGCAGCAGTCGCCTATACTAACAAACTGAGCAGCTGGAGGCAAACAGTCCTTGCCTGCCCAACAAGGATATGAAGTTAATCCTCGTTTCTCAGCCGAGGGAAATAGATAAATAAGTCGACCAGTCTCTTTCTCTCTCTGGTCCTAACTTGCAAGATAAGACTCAGTCTTTGTTAAATAAGAAATTCTCTCATGAAGCAGATTTGTCTGTCTGCTGTGCAGCTGCTCAGTGACTTCACAGATCACTGTGTAGGTAACTCACACACAAACACCCACCTACACACACACACACACACACACACACACACACACAAACGGATATCTCTGTTTGACGCTGGTGCCTGTAAGTTCCACTGGAAGTGGCTTTGTATGTGTGTACACACACTGTAGCCATTACACGTGCACGCAGACAGCAACACATACACACACACTTTGGGCTGGACTTGTGAGTCAGTATTTTTACTCCTCATGTCAGAAGAAGGGAGGTGAAATGAGGTAAGCAGCAGGGATACTGTCTAGACCAGTTGATCCCTGTGACCTGCAGTCCAGATATATATTCTGCTGCCTCTCTGTCTCGTCTTCCACTTATCACTCCTTTATTCTGCTGCTCTTTCTCTTTCTTTTCGTGGCCTGCCTTTGCCTCAGTTATCTTCTGTGTCTTAACTTTCATTTCATCTTTTTTTCACTCTTTCGGCTCTCAGTTTTCAAATCACGTCAGCTGAATTTGCAAACAAATTTAGCACACTGCTAAGTAATTACGTGCACCGTGTTTATCTTAGTGGTCTACTGGAGAACTCTTTCTCTTTGTTTCACAAACTCAATTTATTTCTGCTTCGTTCCTTCCTCATTTTTTGTCTCTCTTGCTCACCCTTTGCCAAGCCATGTCTTTTTTACCCTCTCTCTATTTATTTCCCTCCTCCTCCACTTTAAGCTCCAGCTCTATCCTCCATCTTTCTTTCAAAGTCTGGCAAAAGGCTTCTTGTATGAACAAACTAAACAACCCCCCGTCCCTAAAGGTGTTTCAAGTTCAAGTTCTTGATTATCATAAACCCAACAATTAGAAGCAGTCGATGGCAATGAAAATGTTAGGCCCTCAGGCTCACTCCAGCAGTGCTCATTAAATTTCAATAAAAAAAGACACATCTAAGACATAAAATAGTGCAAGTTAAAATAAAATATAAATAAAGTAGTATGAATTGTGAAGACTGTGGATATTAGTGTGGAGTGTGGATACCCCACCAAGCCTGATGGGACCCGTCAGGACCTGTTTGTTGTCAAAGCAACACAAGGGAATTGGCGCAGCAGTGTAAAGAGGGTTGCACACTTGATTCAGCAGCTGCACCAAAGCAGAGGGTTTTCCCTACTGCATCAGGCTCGAGAGGCGTTCAGGAACAGAATGGCAGTTGGGTAACTACTCTCTCTGACTTGAGTCAGGTTCGGACCTAAATATGAAGCTTGAACCATAGTCTGCATGTATGTGCTTATAGCTAGAGAAGCATTCATCTGATCTACTTCTTATGTAGAGGGTATACTGACGGGGACCTGAGGTAGTGTAGTCTTGAGTTTGGTACAATTTGGACACTTGGCACGTTCTATATTTATAAACTTTAAACAAACAGGTGAACAGTGCTCTGTGTGGTAGCAGAGGTGGGGCTTCGGGACTCTGAGGATTGATCAAACTCTTCCAAACCAAACTTTTCTTCTCTTCCCTGGAGTCAGTGAGCATGAGCAGACAGACTACAGCTGGACCACCACTTTGCCATTGCAGCTCAAATTGTGTACGTTTGACTTACTAACCTATGACACTAATATTGTTACAGCCTGCAAATTACCTCGAGTAATTAAATGCATGATCTACTTTAAAACTGAGGTGGTTATGTCAGAGCAAGCAACTAATATCTCTATGTTCCGCTGTGTTTATTTTAGCAGAGAGTAGCTGTGACTTGGGAGTGTTTTTCAGGGGAAGGTTTTGTGATTCTGGTCCCCAGACAATCTTGCTGTCTTGCTTCACTTTTCACTTTCTCTCTAACTGGGAGTGTTGGTGTCGGCAGTGGTAGAATAATTTCTCAAAACTTTTGTTTGTATGAGCCGTTCTCCAGGAAGCTGCAAGCAGCAACACCACAGGCTGAGAAATTGGCCCATTCAGAACAGGCAAAGGGTTCTGCACTAGTGAAAGTTGCACATATAATGTATATACAGAGGTGGAAACATTTTTCAAACCTCTTGTAGCTGCATGGGTAGCTTGTTTGAAGTAGATATAAAATGTATACATTCAGTAAAAAGCATGCAAATCCCTCAAAATCAATACAGTACGGTATTGTCTATTATCTCTCAGTATGCTACTATAATGCCTTGTAATATGGCAAATGAACATTAACAGTTTGGTTATTAAGACATGTGAGTACTCCCTTTTAAATTGGTGCCTAGCATTACACAAGCCTGCTGGGATCAAGCATCCACTTTTTTCGTTTACCAATTTCTGTCTACATTTCCCTCCACATCTTGTTTCTCTTCTCTGCACAACAGCTCAGCCACACTTGTATTTTCCAACCCATGCTAGCGGCTCACTGGTCCACTACAGATTGTAATATGTTCCAGATTTCAGAGCGATTTTTCATCCAAACCAAGGAGAATTACAGCGGCCCGGCTCTGCAGCAATAAAATGAAGTTGAACCCGACCCTGTGCAGAAAGAGAAAGACAGAAAGAGAAAGAGATGAAGTTACCAGTCACAGCTATCCCACCTTTGAAAGAAAGTCTTTGAGCAGCATGATTGTATCCAGCACTTAACCTTTAATGTTGAATGTTTTGCAGATGATGTTATTTGCATTGGAAGACATTTAAATTCAGAGAGACATGGCTGGAACAGCAGATTGTTTCCTCAATTTAGATGGACATTTGTTGGAGTTGCAAAGTCCAGTTGTGGGAGGGAAATATTTTGATTTGCACAGATAACAGAGGCGACAGGTGTGTGGAAGTCACTGTGGCATATTGACACTCATAGTGACGCAGCACAGTGGCTCCTCTCAGCTGATGTTACGGCTGTATGTGTTGTGTGCTACTGTCCCCTTTCCCTCCATTGTGGATCTATCCAGGTGTGTTGCACCTGGTGTGGGAAGGAGGTGCTGAAGAGCTCCTGTGGCAGTAGCAAAGGAGAGAGGCCTCTGGTGTAGGGCTGGGCGACATAGACAAAAATTAACATCTTTGTATTTTCAGTCTGAATGGTGACACACGATATATATCTCAATATGGAGCTACAGAGGTTAAAAGGTTTGCAGCACAGGACACTAAACTATAAGATGAGTATAAAGGTATCAAGTGGGCCTTAATCCACTGTAGTTTATAAGAATTAAAATATTTATGTGGGGAGTTAAAAAGTCCAGTTTTCCATCTGTTGGCCTTTCAAATGAATCTAGAGCTGGGAAATGAGTTAAATCTTTTTATTTATTTAGGCTGTTAATCTTATTTATGCACAGAGCATCAACAGAGATGCCAAGAGAGGGAGTGGGAGACACTTTGTCCTCGTTATATACGTCTTGTATATAAAACGTCTGTGTTGTGGCTGCATTTATTGAACACATCTGTCGCCTGCATCCAGGCGCTGCCTCACTGTCACACAGTAGACTACCAAGAAGAGCGGCGACGCGCTATGATCCAGACTTGCAGCACAGCATTGTACTGCACGTGTGCTGTGGTCATTTCAGGACATGCAACATATAGACTGATGTCACACTGTAGACTAATTAACAGACATTAAATAGAGGAGCAGCTCTGTGTCTCTCTGAGTGTTGATGGAGAAACTGTGAGGGAGTGACGGGGCAGAGCTGTGCGGAGAGTGTGAGAGAGGCGAGATACACACTGGGATGTGTCATGTGACGCAACTTGACCCTATATTGATATATCGTACGTTGTCATTATATCGCCCAGCCCTACATTGGTGTGGGGACTGCTGGTCCTGCTGCCCCTCAGCCTCGGGTTTTGTTTGCCCCATAGTGCCACCTAAAGGTGGGGTGTAACAGTCAAACTTACTCCGACTTACTTATTTGAAATGTTTAACATAATTTCATTTCAGTTTCAGTTATTGTTTGTCTGTGTGTGATGCACACTGCAGTGAATAAGAACAAGGTATGGAGATGCTCTTCCTCCGTATGGGCAGACATTGCCACTGTAATGAAGTCATTTCTCCAGTGTGACTGGGTCCAACAATAATTGCCAGCTGGTGGTATCGAGGATGTCAGTAGATTGTATTGAATTATACCACGGCTACAAAAAATACTCACTTCTAATTGGCCGGCAGCCATCCTTTTAAATCATATAGAATTATATCTTGAGCATAGTTCTGCTCAGCAGCTTAATGCGAGGCGTCTCCTGATAATTGCTTATGTTGCACAACGCATAGAATAAAATCCTCAGACATTCGACTATATAAAACAGAATTCTGCTGCCTGGGTCCTGAGTGCAGACACAAGCAGATGCAGCGTTATGTCAGCATTAATCAAGCAAAGTTAAACCACAAGTGAAGGCTTCATAGCTTTATAATAACATTTCACTTCTAACTGTGGAGGCTTTCTGTGAACAGATGCAGCCTGCAGGAGCACAGGTAGACAGGCAGGTGCTGTGGTTGTGCCGCAGGAGTTAAAGGGTTAACACCGTGACACTCTGAGTCGAAGTCATCCATAGCTGAGTCTTAATAAAGTCACAGGGTGGGTGGGAGGAGGGAACTTTATATAGCACACTGCCGAGCATGAAGGACTGCATTAACATACACACTCACTGACGGCGTAAACGGCCTTCACACACACTCACACACACGCGCAAAAAAACCTCCAACACACACTCCTCTGTCTCAATCAATGCATCGCTGTTGTCAAACACACACTGCTCACACACACACGCAATGCTCTCCATATGTTTCTGTGTCTCGCACACACACACACACACACACACACACACGCAGACACATGAACGCACCCTTGTGACTGTGGGGTCAATAAATCTCTCCATTAGCATTGAGATGTCTTCATCATAGTCAGTGTTGTGGAGCTGCCGCTATGACTCCATTTCATGCCTGGCTTAATGCATATTTGACCTTGGTGTGACACAAACACACACACACACACACACACACAAACACCACATACTGCTGAAAGGTAGACATGCAAATGCCCACACTTGTATTAGTACAGGAGAGCACACACACACACACACACACACGCATCTATGTATATATATGACCTTACACATTCAAACACACACCTGTGACCTTGGAGACAGCTGCCAGGAGTCCTGGGAGTCTCTGAGACAAAGGAAGTATTGTTGAAGTGTGTGTGTGTGTATGTGATGGCTGTATGTGAGACCCCTGTGATCTGAGATCAAATAATTTCTTCCACTATGTTTATTGTATTTCTGAATGATTGTGTGTATTCGTGTTCGTGAGTATAATGTTTGTAGTTGTAGAGATACCGTCAGAGGGCCTCGTCCAATCCGAGTAAACTAAAATACACACCTGCTTATTTGCTTCTTGTTTGGTTGAGGCTTCGATAAAGATGCAAAGATGCAATTCTGCTTTGCCATCAGAAGCAATTTTTTTATTCACCTCCTCGCTTGCAATGGAAGTCAACGGGGACGAATATTTGCAAGCGTTAGATTACTGATGTGTGACCTTGCCATTCAATGAACTCGTTTACTCCGGCTGGTGGGCCAAGCTTGGTTTTGGCATGACTTGGCGATTGGGTCACAAACCTACTAATTTTACACCTTCATATTCGATCAGTCTCCACAAGTTTAACCGCAGTTTATGAGGCGTGACTGAGTGACATTTTCATTAGAGACCCCTCTGTTCAGCGGCCATTAGGAACCCCCCCCCACACACACACACACACACACACACACACACATTATCTGTCTTGTGTACTACTGTGTGGATGTAGCGACAATTTCAGCAAATATTGCAAAAAGTTATTTTTATAAAAGTCACCAACTGTAGCTTTAATTACATCTAGAGAGAGAAGTGAGTAGAAAGATAACGGGCTGTAAAAGAGAAAGCAATTAAAAGAGGGAAACATTATGTCACCCAGATAATGTAATTTATTCATTTGTTTTTCCAGCAATATTTGGCATTCTAATATTTAGGGGAATGCTTAATAAATCTTTGTTAAGTTGGGGAAGAGATTATGTGTAGTCTTGGCTACATACTGAAAAAGTTAACGCTGACTTTAAACACAGGACCAACATGTGGACTAATGTTCACCAAAACCACAGTCTTCCCGAGCAGTGCCTCGGGGGCCACAACCATGAGCTCTGTCTTGTTGCTGTTGAGCTTGTGTAGATTAGATGTCAACCAGGATTTTATTTCGAGGAGGCAATTGACGAGAGACTGAGGGGGCAGATGGGCAGAGGGTTTTGTACTGATGTAGAGCTGGGTGTTGTCGGCATATGAATGAAAGTTGAGACCATGGCGGATGATTTTGCCTATATGGAAGAATGTATACCCAGTTTAGATGTGGATACACCCATAGGAGCAGTGTGGCACAAACTGTAAGAAGATCATTTGGGAAAAATAAAAGGTTTTTGGGTAATAGTCCTCTTGAAAAGTGTTATGAAAAGATTGACCCCAAAAACTTAGGATAAGACACCAAATATGTTGCATCGGTGTACATAGGCCCTCCAGTATTAACAAAATTTCACCCAACCATGTAACTGTATCATGTTAAAACTTTGCTTTTCACTTTAAGAAAAGAATGTTTGGCTAAATCCATGAAGGTATTCCTTTATTACACGATGCAGGAGGGTATTAGGACCTATTAAAACATTGCAGCTTCTCCTACATTGGGCCCATTTCTGAGTTAGATTGATTGGACTAATAGCACACAAGACATGAGCCTCTATCTCCTCCTACTACCATCCACCCTGATCTCCTCCTTATTACTTCTGTGCAGTGGATGGATGTCAAACTTCCTGGACTGAATCCAAGCTGAGATCATGTTTCTTCTAAAACGTATTTGACAAAGCAAACCACTCAATGGAGTTGAGTTTGACTCAGAGGTACAAAGGAGGGCATAGAAAGGCAGGATGAGAGGAGTGTATATACAGATTTATGGGATAAGATGCAGCGCTGGAGTAAATTCTCAGTGGAACTATTTTGGAGACACAGTGTGAAGGGGAAGTGTGAAGTACAACCCGGTTCTGTTTCAGTGAGCAGACAGTTTGTGTTTGTCCTGACCTCCCTTCGCCTCCTCTTTTTCTCCTCTACTCTTTACTCCTGTCTCTCCTACACCTTCTCCCCTCATCTGTCTCCTGTCCCACCTCTCCTCGAGGCTCTTTTTCATTCTCACCTGCCGTCTTGTCTTTCCTCTTTTGTTCTCTTGCCTGTTTTTACTCCACCTCTTCTTCTACCGTCCCTTTGTCTTGCCTCTTCTCCCCTCCCTCCGTCTGATTTCTTCTTCTTGCCTCCCATTTGTTCTCCTCCAGTCTCCCTCTTGTCTTCTCTTCCCTTTTATCAACTCCTCTCCTTTCATCTCACCTCTACTCATTCTGACTTTTACTCTTTTATCAATTTCCCCTCTCACACGAAACCTGTCAGCTGTTTTGAATCACTCAGTGTAAGCCCACCAGATCTACTTGGCTGTTTTTTGATCCCCTCCTTTTCCTTTCACACACTGACACACCAACACACACACACACACACACACACGCATACACACACACACACAAGAAGGAGCTGCAGAGTGACCCATGTGGCCGGCTCATTCTTCATTCGTTTAGGGAAGCCAGTGTTTAGATTGGCTTACGGAGAAGCCACTTAAGGCCACTAATGAATCCACAGCCATCATTAACATGCAAATAGCTCCATTAAGAAAACATAGAGTCATGCAGTTTTATATTACAGCCCACTCTCCTTCTGAGACACACACACTTACACACACACACACACACACACACTTCAGTGAGTCTGGCCTGGCTGGTTGTCAGAAGCCATATTGCCACCGCACTGAACAAATGGCATTTTGTTGATCCAAACCACAAAGAGAAGATTAAAACATAACTTTTTGGGGGGTTCACATCTCTCTAATAATGTAAAACTTAAAATAAGTTTCCTCCAAGTATTGAAAGCTAATTTATTTCCCTTTCTTTTCATTCATGCTCCTTTTCTCTTTTTTTAATTTGACTTTTGTCCTTTCTCCCCCTCATTTCCTCCTCCATTTCCTACCCACCTGCTTTTGTAAGCACATTTTGGATTTGCCCGAAAGAGAATTTCAGTTTTACACTTTGCTGAGGTACAAAAGGTGACCCACCAATAAAGAGAAGATAAGAAATAATGGAATGAAATAAACCGTATGGTAAAGTTCTCATAGTCGGACCACCTTCTTCTTCTTTTCTGACGCAGAGTGGATGCAGCATATTTATCGCTGTCATCCACTTTTACAAGCTTCCTCCGGGTCCTCTGGCACAGCTCTTGACAAGTGACATTCCTTCATCAGTCCCTCTGTCCCCTGAACCCTCCATCTATCCCTCCATCTGTCCCGACTAATAGAGCCCATACACTCATCCAATCAATCTGTCCATGCCTTAATTAGCGGAGAGATATTCCAATTACCTGTCTAACGTCATGCCCACCAATCAGAGCTCAGGGTGTTGAGTGACTCATTTAACTCAGCACTTGTCATCAGCGACCAGTTTTCTCTCACCTGGAGTGTGTCCATGATGTGTGCGCAGTGTGTTTGTAATAGAGGGGAGGTTTGTTATCATGGTAACATCTCTCTGTGTCTCTTTCTGTTAACAGACAGCAGCCAGCCGTCACTCGCCCAGCCCTCTCTGACCCTGCAGAGTTTTCCCTACGGAGGCTGTGAGTCTGTGGAGCTCTCCTACCAGAGCGGTATGTGCACGCAATTTAAGTAGTTAATATTAGTTAGGCCCAGATCACACAGAAGGTGTTTGGCAGGTTGCAAAATTGAGATGCAAATAGTTTGTTGGGCACAGGAAAATGGAGATCTGTGTGGGTACATGAGATCCTAAAAAAGAGGGTGGAGCATGGGGAGTACCCACAGTTGGTCCAGGAGCTTCGCCTCAATGATGGCTGTCTCCAGGTACATCTTGACAACCTGCTGTCTATCATCGGACCTAGCCTACAAAAATGAATACAAACTACAGGAAGTCCGTTGTTCCTGCCAAGCGACTGAGCACCACTACTTTCTTCTCATTTGTTTACTAACCCACCACAGAAGGCCCACCAGTGGAGATGGCGTTGTGCGCTTTTCCTCCCTGAGTTAAAACTTTCCTTCAACTTGAGGAGTTCAGAGTGCATCACCAAAAACACCAGGCGCCTGGAGCGCAGAAACACGAAGCACGTAGCAACACAAAAACAGCATTCTCATTAAAAACAATGACAAAGAGCTGCCTTCTTTTAGTTAGCCAGTTAGTTAGTTAGTTAGTTAGTTAGATAGTCAAGTCATTTAGTTAGCCAATAAATTAGTTAGACGAAAGGTAATTCCGTCAGTTAGTTAAACACAACCTTGGGCCTTGGCTAATTATTTGGTTAGCTAGCTAAATTGTTAGATAGTCAGTCAGTTTGGTAGCTAGTCAACAAAGTTGTTAGTAAGAAAGCTAGCATGGTAAATAGTCAGCCAGTTAGTTATTTAGTTAGCTGATTAATTAGTCATTACACAACATTACAGTTAAGTTAGCCAGTCATGTTATGTAGTTAGTCAGTTAGCTTACCAGTCATCCAGTTTGGTAGTTAGTTAGCTAGCTTGCTAACTAGGTAAAAGTCAGTCCGTTTAATAGTTGGAGAGTCAGTTAGTTAGATATTAAGCTAGCTAGTCTGATAATGTATTATTAATGTATAACATGAATAATACCGAAGTTTGTTATTTTGTCAGACACCTAATCAGTTAATGTTTTATTCAGTCGATTTTTCTGTTAATCAGTTGGTCAGTTAGTTAATTAAACTGGGCCTCGAGCTAAAGACCTCTAAACATGGAGCTGGAGTCGTTTTCTCATTTTGTGTCGAGATGTGACAGCCATCCACAGCTGAGAGCAGTTCACCTGAGTGCAAGTGTAACATTAAGGGTTGGTCTAGAGGGAGAATTGAGTGTGTCTCTTGCTGAGCAACCGTCCTTTTGATATGCTTTTAAGCTATTATCATGACATTAATTAAAAAGAAAGTAGCCTAGAGGGGCGTATCAGCTGCACCAGAGGGATCCAGTATTTTAGGCTGCAGAGGTCAAAAAGCTCTCTGAGTTTGTTTCTGATGCTGCAGCAACATCAGGATTCATAGCACGACGTTACCTGCAGGATATAAGTTGTTGTAGGCGAGTTTGACGATTAAACAATCAGACATACTCAGAAAGGACGAGTCAGTTAGTGGTCACTTAGTTACTTATTTGTCTATTTTAATTAATATACTGTATTTTCAGATGCAACAACGCAGACTTATACTTACCGCATTCGTTGGTTGCATAGAAGAAATAAGACTGAATACTCATGTACTTAGATTTACTTTGCTATATTAGCTGGTTTAATGATTGGACCTAAGTTGGTCATTTGGCTTCGGAGTGAAATTCACTGCAAGGAAATTAGATTGAAACTGCAATTGGGTTTGATCATTTTCAAGATCGATCCATCCATCCATGCACCCACGCTCCCTCCCACATACTTACTGTATCTATTCTCTTGATTGTATATTCATCTCTTTCTGTCTCCTTCTCTGTAAAATGTTTCTGTCCCTGCAGGTCAGTTCCAGGCAGGCCAGTTTCAGCCTGCTATTCGAGTTGCAGACCTCCTCCAACACATCACCCAGATGAAATGTGGACAGGGCTATGGTTTCAAGGAGGAATATGAGGTGAATAGACACGCACGCACACAAACACACACACACAAAGAGGCTTGTAAGGACAACAACAGTTAAATGGGCATCAATTTCAGATCGACAACACAACAAGCTGCTATTAAGTAGGACGGTTAAAGGTCTGCAGCTACAGCACCCAGGTAATAGATGTAATAAAATATTTGTGTAGCCCTGAATGTGTGACTATAACTGCTGGTAAAATAATAACTCAGTGAGAGAAGAATTTTCTTTTATGATAAAGACATGGTGTCGCAAAGCCCTGAACTTGACTGGCACCATGTCTGAGCTTTATCCTTGTCTATTAAGTGCAAGATGGGATACGCTTCAGCAGCCCTATGACCCTGAACAGAAGTCAGCAGGTGCAAAGTCAAAGGCCTTTTGTCTGAAAAACATATTTAAATTGCTCCAAGATGATGTTTACTCCACAATACAAAAAAAAGGCCTTTAGTGTACACAGGGTAAACCTGAGGGTGCTTTCACACCTGCCCTGTTTGGTTCGGTTCAGTTGAACTCAAGTTTGTTTGCCCCCTAATTGAAGTTTGTGTGGGCAGGTGTGAACACAGCAATCACACTCAGGTGTGCACCAAAACAACCGGACCAAGACCTTCTTGAAGAGGTGGTCTCGGTCCAGTTACAAACAAACTCTGGTGCGGTCACATTAGGCATGAGCATGTTACAGTCCTGGAGGATTATTAATGTGCACCTCCTCCTGTACTGCCTTAATATGCACATTTAGCACATCCAATGCATCAGTTATTTGCATGAAAAAACATTTAAGAGGAAAAACTGTAAGTATGAATGTTCCTCTGTAGAATAATGCTTGAGTCTCTCCCTCGGCACAGACAATCAGTTTTCAATTTACAATTCAATAAATTTTAAAGGAAAAAAATTAATGATGATTGCATCTCCTGCTTAGTAATTAGATTCCTTTATTTTGCTAACGTGGCATCCATATTTCCTCTGCCTCCCTTATGTTGCTCGCCAGTTGTGCAGCGTGTGTGTGTGTGTGTGTGTATGTATTTGTGTGTGAACGGGAGAGATTGTGGGATTGGATTTGGTTTCATGAGGATGGAAGACTCTTATCAATTATTAAGTCTTTCCCTCATTAATATTGATGATAAAAAAAAAGCAAACAGACAGTAAAACAAACTTTATGCCCCACCACAGTTAATTTCTTACTTTTTTGTTTTGTTATATCTTTCTTGATTTAATTTTTTTCTTTTGTGAATTTCATCACCAGTTATATAATTTTTTTCTGTCATTTTGTCTCGTTAGTTTCTGCACATTCATCATTTCCCCAGTCCTCTCCACTGCTCTCTTCCCCAAAAATCATTTGCCCCCTCCCTCTTGGCTCGAATCCTCCTTTTATTTTTTCTTCTTGCCAAATGTGTTTATTAAACAGGATTCATACTTGTGCGTCAGCACTGTGGAGAGCCTACGCCATAGCCTACCCGTGTGGCCTACACTGTTGTGACATTTATACTTATGTGGTGGTGTGTCTGTGTCACTCTGCAGTTACACCTCCACTAGTTGGCGGTGGGGTTTCTATGAAGTGCTGTAAAGTTTAGTTGATTCAAAACACATTAAACACACATTGAACATGACTTAATAGAGACAGTTTCAAACACAAGTACACAAATCAGCTTCACTATAACTCGCAGCATTCACAGACAAACACTTGTCTTTATCTGGACACATTTTCCCCACAAATACAACATGCTAATGTTTTTAGCATAAGCCTATGGCATTTTACATTGCATAAATTAGCTTAGCAGCTAGCATATTTTTTCTCTACTCATATGAAGCCAGGGACAACAGCAACATTTAACAAAGGTAACGTTACAAAGTTCGGCTCCATTACAACTCACAAGGTTCACCGACAAAACAACTGTCTTATACTAAACACGTTTTCCAAACAAATACAACATGCTAACGTTATTAGCACAAGCCTATGGCATTTTACATTGTATACATTAGCCTAGCAGCTAGCGGAATTTTCCTCCGCTCATATGAAGCCAGGATAAATCACACACAAGACTTGAAATGCTGTTTTTTTGGAGGCTTTATTGTCTTCACAATTTATTGTTTCTTATCTGTGAAATTAAAGTAAATAAAAGCTTTGTTTCCACTGAGGGAAATGGTTTCAGCTCACAGAAATATACAGGAGGTCTGTGTCACCGTGATGTATAGTTACATTTCTGGGGAGGTGCACGTCAGGCTATGGCGTAGGTTCTTCATTGACGCAGAGCCTACGCTGTAGGTAGTGGCATCATTTCAACACAGACATACAAATCCTGCATAACTCTCTACTTTTCTTGTTTTTTTTTCTCATCTGTTGAGCCCGACCCAAGTATCTGCCTTTTTCAGTCTCCCTTATTACCGTCTCCCACCCCTTGCTCTATTGTGCTTTTTTTTAACATTGTCTTCCCATCTGTGCCTGGGCTGACTGTTTGTGTACAGCACAGTTCATCATAAACAGACATTTTTACAGTCATTCTTTGTCATGGGCGCTCTTCCATGGGATCATTTTCCTTCCAAATCCT